>APFE030459876.1:0-11349 GCA_000404065.3 Pinus taeda | reverse complement strand
CCATTTCCACTGCATGAGAAGATGATTCTGTTATGAAGCCAACTCACAAAGAGTTAGAAAAGAGAGATCAACGCCTTAGAATTCAGCCTCTTTGAGGGGGAAACCTCCTTTACATTACACAAATGAACAATTCTTGGATGATACAAATGAAAAGACCTCCTTTCTCTATATAGGAGTCATCAAGGGGTTCATAACATACTCAGAGCCTGAACATAACAATAAGTAATGTTAAGGGCACATAATAATAGTGGGCTTTATGGGGCACATAGTAACAATATGGGCACTAATGAGGTACACAATATATAAAGTGGTTGTACTAATAAATAAGGGGTTACACTAGTAGTAAAGGACCTAACACTGCCCCTCTCGCTCAAAAAGCTTTGTCCTCAACGCTAGTTAGTCAGTTTACTTGATGCTGATCATCATAAATTTTGTCCTCCATGTGGAATCTCAGTGAAAGTTCATTGTCACCTAATGAGATACTCTAAAATTAATTCGATTTCGATAATTGTCGGGTTCTCTGTTTCTGTGACTGTCTACGGTTCAAATGATTTTTCTTTCCTCTCGATTTTTGGCAATTATTGTTTTGAATTGGGATCTTTTGCAACTTTTGAATAAGTGGCCATACTTCTTTTTCCTTCTTCCATTCATCCCTTGCTTCGTTTATCCAATTTGGTTGGATAATAAAAATAACACAAAACAATGCTTCCACCTCCTCATCCTTGAAGAGTCTTCCCATTCGGTAAGGTCGCCATTTTTTAAGTGCATGTAGTATTGCCAACATTTCCTTCTCATAAATAGCTTGCTTGAGATGTAGCAGTAAAAATACCCAATCACCTACATCAAACATTTTTCACTACGATGTTGATCTACCTGTTGTTTCATTCGATTTTGCACCAAAGTGGCGTTATCCTTTAAAAGTTGGAGAACTTGTTGTTGATGCTTGATGTGATCTTTCATTGCTTGAACCTTTTTCTTCTGATATGTCATTTCTAATCTTTAAGTTTGAGAAGTGTAATTTCCATCTTTAAAGATATGGTCGGATTCATTTCTTGATGCTCGATGTGATCTTTCACTTCTTGAACATTTTTCTTCTTGATATGTCCTTCTATCTTGATAGTTCGAGGAGTGGTAATTCTGACCAATGAATTACAAGATATGGTGGATTCATTTCTTCTTTCTTGATGTGATCTTTCACTTCTTGCACCTTTTTCTTCTTGATATGTCCTTCTATCTTGAGAGTTTGAGGAGTGGTAATTCTTGCCAATGCTTTACAAGATATGGTCTGATTCCTTTCTTCTTTCTCTGGGGTGGGGTCCTGGTGTATATCCTCTTGTTTTGATGTTTCTCGATCCTTTTTTTCCTCCTCTTCATACTCTATGTAAAATAATTTCTTCTCAGCACACTTATGACTTTTAGTGCATTTGCTATCACAATTGTAACAAAGCCCTTTTTCTCTTTTTTCTTCCAATTGTTGTGGTGTAACCCTTGTAGGTTGTGGAAGGCTAGGAGAAACAACACTTCCATCTTCATAGCTGTGAGGGGTAGAATTAATTGTTGCCATAATTTTACTTTCTAGTATGTCACAAAGCCCTTTTACTCTTTCCAATTGTTTTGGTGTTGCTCTAAGAAAGGTGTTGCTTCTTTGTATCCTCATAATGTGCTATCATTTCCTCTGTGAGAATTGACCACGTAACAAGTCGTTTACGAGAACAAAGCCCTTTATACCATAAAAATTGATCTAGTTCTAAATATGAAGATGCAATACATTCCTTTTGTAACAATGGTACACCATGTAGATCAAAATATTGTTCCATCTGAAGTATCCAATTTACTGGATCCTTGCCATCAAACTTCCTCATCTTGCTTTTTCTTGATTTTAGGAGCTTGATCTCGAAACAACTGTAACTCTGTCCTTTCGGATCTTCCAGTTCTAAAATTGTGACCTACAATAGCCCTTTGTGTCTTATTTCCAATGCCACCAGTTTGACCCCAATTGGATTCTCCAATGAAGAGTTATGCCAAATCTCCCACAGTGACCTGATTGTAGACTAATTTAGTAGAGCGAACTTGTACAACGTTCTACGAGTCACTGTTTCGACCTCTGGCTCTGAAAAATATATAGAAAAAACTAAAATCGGTCCTCTTTCTGCACCTTTTTACGAAATTTCAATCCAATGCTCAGAGAAAAAGTTATGACGATTTTCCCCAGGTCATCTGTTTGGGATGTAATTAAGGATTCTGCAAAAAGACCAACTTCCTCAGATCATATCTCCGCAATTATAGCACAAAATGCTCTGAAATTTGGACCCGAGATTTAGCGCGATGTCTTCTCAAATGGGTTTGTTTTTTCAACTTCTGAAACGTCGCAGAAAAAGTTATAGCGAAAATGCCACGATGACCTGTTTGGAGCAGCGAAACCCTAGAATCCAAAGCTCTGATACCAAATGTTATGAAACCGGCTCAAGAAAAGATAGAAAAATAGATCAACGCCTTAGAATTCAGCCTCTTTGAGGGGGAAACCTCCTTTACATTACATAAATGAACAATTATTGGATGATACAAATGAAAAGACCTCCTTTCTATATATAGGAGTCTAAGGGGTCATAACATAATCAGAGCCGACATAACAATAATAATGTAAGGGCACAATAATAATAACAGTGGGCTTCTATGGGGCACAATAGTAACAATATGGGCACTACATGGGTACATCAATATAATAAGTGGGTTGTACTAATAACAATAAGGGGTTACACTAGTAGTATAGGGGACTAACATTTACCCTTCTTCACTTCACCTCATTTTCCCTAACAAACCCTTTTCCTAAGGTAAAACATCATTTTCTCCCAAGGAAAAGCCATTCCCCCATGCAAACCCCTTTTCTAAAGAAACCCACAAAAATAACACTAAGCCTAAGTTAAAATGTGTTTATAAAATAAAATAAATTATAAATACACATTTGACTTGGCGCTAAGTTATTTTCCGCTTTCAATTCATATTTACTTTAAATTTATATATTAAAATCCTGAAAAAGAAACATAACACTTCCCGTATATAATTATAAATAAAATCCCTATATTAATATCCTGCCCCAAAGTTTGAAACATAAACTTTATTAATGAATGATTAATGGGTTGATTAAGTCGATCAGTGATTAATTAATAACCAACACCCTCTACCAAAATAAAATATATTAATTAATCAATTTTTGTTTAATTAATAATCGACCCTCGCCAATGAAATCATCCCCGATGCCCTTAATCCTCCATAACCTGTGATTAATTAAAAACTGCCACTTTTAAAACCTCGTCGGGCCCCTCCATTAAACCTCATGTCAAATCCCTATCCCTATCACTCTACGATTAGGTCCTATTTGATCCAACGGTTGACGATCATATCAGGTAGCCTCTAAAGGCTGACCTTTACCAGCTCGATATAGGTGGTTTCACTATTCACCCCGTTGCTACGTGGTGCCTGATGAATGGCATCGGGTGACCTTCCCCCGAAACCACTTCAGCCCAAAATATGTGTGAAATAAAACCACTTACCACCTCCCGCTAGAAGACAAAACGTCTCGTCCCCCACTTAACTCCAAATGTACCTTTCCTAGTGTACCCGCCAAAACAATTGACTTTGCAAATAAAACTAAAAAACTAATTGTTTTTAGTTCTATTATGAAAAAGACCGCTCAGACCTCCATGCAAGCACTAGAGTACGTGCAACCATCAACCCACATCCAAATGCCAACTTGATGAAGCTTCTGAACTTCCAGACCACCCTCCAGTCACGTACGCTTCCTGAAAACTATGCACAGTCACCCATCAATCCTTTTAGAGCCGAAAGCAGGTATTTACCCAAAATCATTGAGAAACCCTGTTTAATTCCCAAACCTTTACTCAATTTCTTTAACATATTAAGTAATTAAGTAAAACAATTGCTCGACAACTCTAAACCATTCTGAATTAAACCAATTTTCCCCTAGTTTTACTGAGAACCTTTTGCCCCTGTCTTTGAATCCACAAGAACCAAGGATGGATGCTCCAGTGGAATTGAATGTCTTACCAATTTCTACTCCCCACAGGGACTTAGACCATCTCCCTTTGACAGATAAACACTTTCATATCAAAGATACATCTGTCCAAGAATCCCCACTAAAATTATACTACAGGCATAGAGACCAACACTTAAACCACGCAAACGAAATAGGTCTTTGGGAATCGGGTTTGCCTAAGTACCAATTCCCTAGAGTTCATATCTCCCCTGAGATTGTCCACTATTTCCATACAAACTACAGTCCCAACCAGAGAGCAGTGATGACTCCTGACTAGACTGTATTATTTACCATCACATCTGAATCCATCAATGAAATGCTGCAGTTTCAACCAGGCCAAAACTTGACACCCATTTCTTTTGGAGACCTGCTTAACAGATTCCCTACACTCACCTCCATCAAACTATCTCTATTATTCCAGACCTTCATTAGGGAAGAGAAATACATTCCAAGGGACCCTCCCCCATACATGTGGACCATATTCTCTAATCTTGGCCGAGACATCATAGAAATGATATCCAATGTGTTAGGCTAGACTACAAGTGAATTTTTTGATGAGATTATTATAGCCTTCATGTCCATCTACACTCTTGGACAACCCCCTGCCATCATGTTTGACTATGCTAAGTTCATTGTAGATAATATGCATGATCAATTCATGAGAATGGATAATGAAAGAGTGTTCAAATATTCATCAGTTTTATATCATCTTTTTCTATACTATCAAGCTGATAAGTTCCCATTCACACTCCAAAAGCTTGATAGTAGAGGCAACCCCAGATCAATAGTCTTCTGGACTTCATTAATCCATCAATATGACTCTCCATATACTTATACAAATTTCATAGATCTCTTTGTGCACCCAATGGAAACTATGTTGTTAGGAAGTCCTCCCCTCAGAATCAGTGTAGATATCAGGAGGGCCCTACAGTTGTCTAAACAATATAGAGTGGGAGTTTGGTACTTGTAACAAAATCACACTGAAATCAGAATATATGGTTGTGAGTTAGCCCCATACAAACTACCAAGATACCTCCCCATGAGATTGTTTTCTCTGGAGTACTACAGGAAAATGATTAATTCAGATGAGGTACATTTTGTGAAGGCTAAGAAGAAAGCTCAACTTAGAATAAAAGACCAGCTTGGCCCCTTTATATGCAACAGTAGGGAAGTAGGAAAGGAAGCAAAAGAAATCCTTCAGAGGCTAAAATTGAAACAAAGTTTCATATGGAGATATGACCCTTTAGATTTCATCTACAATAGAAGACAAAAGAACATATTATTTCACTATGTCCACCATAGAATTCCTAAAATAGAACAGTATGCAAATCAACTAAAATGGGTGGAGAACACTTTAGTAGACCGAGATAGCACAAAAGTTGCTGTCAATAATGTGTTGATTGATTTAGAAAGAAGACCTGATGAAGATTCCTTTGTACAGGTGCCAGGGGAATCCCAATCTCAAAGGGAAACACAGGAACACAGTGAGCAACCAATAGAAGAAGGACCTCAAGAGCAAGAAGAATCAGAGCAACCAAACATATCAGAAGAGCTATCTTAGTCAGAACACATCATGAGTAATCTTCCTATTGTACAAAATCCTCTAAATGAGGAGAAGAATCCCAAAAGAGATATAGAGGAGGCCACTCCTTCTAGAAAACCTGTTGCACAGACTTATGTAAAGAGGCAAAGGTTAAATCCTTTTTCAGAACAAGAGTTCACAGAGGAAACACCTGGAACTACACATACAAAAAGAGGAGAAAGTAGGCAGAACACACCCTCTGGAGGTACATAAGAATCTTCCACTTCATAGGCTCAAATGTTGAAGAGACAACAGAGTGTGGAAGTATCCTCATTCAGGGCTCCAACTGGCTAGAACCAAGACATTAGAGAGAAATACAAAGAAATAAAGGCTAGAAATGAAAGATTGAAAGCCCAAAGCTATGCATAATACCTTAAAATGGCTCCTACTAATCAAATAAGGCTAATGTCAGCTTTTGATGTAAAAGAAGGTAAGACATAGATGACTTTCAATATTAGATTACTTGAATACAGAATTTGAGGTGTTGGTGAAGGATATACATCCTATCGACCAAATAGAACTACTCAAACAGACCAGGGAAATGGTCTATTCCACATTGACCAGCAAGGCCATTGTAGTGCATCAACTCCAAAATTCGCCTAATAATATATTATCACAATTCCAGTTAGAGAAGGCCTCTTCACAGGCCAAGGATTCAAGGATAAAGTCCTTATAGGATTTAATCATAGAGCTAGGGCATGATCCTAAGGATGTAAAGGCTGCATAAAAGCTAATTAAAAAGAAAAATGATGACATAGCTGCATTGAAAAAGCAACTCAAAATCCCTCCTCTACATCATCCACAAACAACTGAAGTATTGGAAACTCGGAAGGAAGAGGAGCTTATGGACTTAGTCCTTAAGCTGAATGAGAAACTAAAAGAAACAGATAACGAGCTGGATAACTTGATACAGTCTAAATAGAGTGAGCTGGCCACCACTCCACAAACTATAATTCATACAGTTCTACAACAGTGCCCTCCACATTGGCTGCTTCCTTAGCACAAACAGTTCCACCAGCTACAACTCTCCCAGTCACATGTACATCTACAAGCGCAGGTACATCCACAGAAAAGACAGTTGAATTGGTAAAAGCCATGGAGGAAATGACCATCTAGGCTACTGAGCTTAAAAGGCTTAGAGAAAAAGTGTCAAGTTTGGAGACTGATTGCAAACTTGCACAAATACAATAGAAGGAAGAAGCTTAGAAGAATAAAAGAATGGGAGAAAGGATAAAAGTCTTTGAAAAGGACTTGGCATTACAACAACCACTAGGAGATATAAAGGAAATTCTTTGGGCCAAAATCATTGACTCTGCCAATGATTTTTGACCATCTATTCAAGTAATTTTTAAGCAAACTGAACTGGTAAAAGTGGCCACAGAAGCAATTCACAAGACAATGGAAGAATTGGGAGATAAACCTGAAGAAACCAACCAATTGATAGCATTCTTGAACAACAAGAACATGTATCAGCTTGATGAACTAGGCATAGAATATAGAACATGAAGCATCATAGAAATCAAGAAGATTCTTACTAAAAGGAACCTTATGCTCAGTCTTGAGAAAAAATGCCAAAGCATCCAAGCTGATATTGATAGATTTATGACAAAGTTTGGTATTTTAAGTGAAACAGGACTTCCCAGTCCTATGGTAATCCATGACAAGCTTATGACCCAAGATGATTATTTTGAAAGAGTAAACAAGCCGGCCAACAACCAAGCTAGTACTTCAGGGGTAAAAGCTTTGTCCATAGGAAATGTGTTATATGATAATATGGAAAATCTATTTTTCCTAGAGCATGAGGTAAAGCACTTGTTCATCAACAGGTCAAATTTTGCCAAGTATACCGAAGTTGATGAGATATATAGAAAGATGATAAGGATGAAATTACATGAAGGTGAATGGTGGATGAAATTGACAGACTTACTATAAAGTTACTGTAGTAAATCTATATGGAAGCCAATTAAAACAGGTAAAACAGAGTCAAAGTGTAGCAGGTAAAGAGTATCAGTATATTGAAGACATACAATGATTCCAGCACATAGGTATCAAGCAACTGAAAGAGTCAAATCCGAATTACAACAGCCAGCACAGTCACAATAAAAGGGATAGCAAGAAAACAGTTCTCCATCTATCTCTATCTTCATGTTTGAAGATATTTTTGGTTTCCTAGAATAATTCTCATATTGTTATGAGATATTTTGTAACATTTTTTGTATAAATACTTCACAATTTGAAGTAATTAGGGTGGATTAAAATACATTTCTATAGACATTTTATATCAAGCTAAGGTGCTATTGTATTCAAGACTAGACTGGTTATTCTGGGTCATGAAATAAAGCTAAAGACATTTCACTGGATGGTTGGAACCAAATAAGTATTATCTCTTCATGTTTAAATATTGTTTTCTCGTCATGTTATAAATATTCATATGTTTTCTCTATGAAATTTGAATAGTAAACAAGGAATGATATCTCAAAATTAGCTTAAATGCTCTCTGTTTTGACTGTTTATTTTCTCTTTGTTTTCTGCTAAACTATCTTGGTCTGGGGATTCTTAATTGCTCCCTTACTTCTGTAGTTTCCCCCCTTAGGTCCATAGTAAAGGATTCTTAGTTTCCCTTTGCTATTGATCTCCTTTTCTTCTTCATATTGATCCCGGTTTAAGTATTCTTCATTGCCCTTTTACCCTGGTTAGGACTACCTCATCCATTTGAACCTGTAGATTTGCTTTTTGTTGTGTTAACCTGCCCTGTGAACTCTTCCTTTAGTAATTGATCTGATCTAGTTAAGCCACTCTCTGATTGACTCCATAGCCCAATGGCCTGAATACTTGTTCTGCCCATCTGTTCCCTTCAATCCACCATCCAATCAAACCAAAACATTATGAGCACTAAGAACTAGCCTAAAATCCTACCCCAAAACAAAGTTAAATTATAAAGAGAGAGCCCTCTCTGTACTTAGGTTGGCTAGAACTCGAGTCTAAAAGATTGGGTTTGTGGTTACCTCGAATTATTCCTTTTTTTTATAACTTCTAGGGAATACCTCTAAGTGATAACAATTACTAAATTATTTAGGATTTTGAATCAATTTCAATATTTTGGGGCTGATATAAATTCAGGATGGAAAAAAACAAAGAGAGAAATCATCACTACAATTCATAAAGAAGTATATCTTCATTCTCATTTCCGATGAATTTGGTTTACTTCTGATTCCTTGAACATGAAACATTGCTTTCTTCTAGTTTATTTCTTAATAAATGATGATTTTGGGTAGATAAGGTTTCAAAAAATTTAAACTTCTCCATGCTTTAAATTGTAATTAAAAGAAGAAGTTATATTTTATTGGAGAAGATGATATCTCTCTGGTAATATTAAATGAAATTATCCAATGGTAAGTTTTGCATGCCAACTTTCATTCATTTTTTATTTCTTCACTTTTGGTTTCAATTTTTTTTTAGTTGCTGCTGATCTTAAACTTTGTTTTTGCAGCTCTCTATAAACTTTTCACACCTCTACTAGATCAGATTTGTATCTCATTCTCCTTTGTCTAGTTTTCTTTGAAGTTTTTGGGAGGAGCAGTAATGACCCTCATCAAATTAGCTAAACTAGGAAGTTTCATAATCTTTAATTTGTTTCTTAAGTATTCATTTTATTAAAAAATGGTTGAGATGCTTTTATGCAAGTTTTGCTTTGAAACAAGAAAATTTGCAATAGGAAAAAACTTCTCGTTTAGCTTATTATCTCTCATCACTACTATTCACAAGATTAATCGTTTTTAACTCCATAATATAAAATTCACTAGATTCTCAACATAAGATGAACACACATACGATTTTCTTCTTTTATTCATTTTTTGAGACACTTTATAGTTAAAAATTATTGGAGTTGGTTATTTAAATTTGGGTTTTTCTTTCAACTTTCACTTTCTTCATTTTTACATTATTAGAGTTTGCTAATTCATTTTTACTTCAGTTTTGAGTTCTTTTCATTTTTATTTTGGTTATGTTTGATTTTGGTGACTCTGCTAAGATTTATATGGAAGGCCTTTTTCTCACCCAACAATGGTTGACATACATGGAAAATATTTACTCTGTCTATGTCAGTAAATTTCATTTATCATTAATGGTATATGTTTATGGAACCATAAATCCCTCTTGCTTTAAATTTTTTTCATGGAGGAACACACATCCTTTCTAAGTGATAGGGTTTACCTTTTCAAGGAAATAACTAATTTGAGTTTAAATCAATGGATCCTTCCCACCCCTCCACTTTGTAAAAACCTTTGATTTATAGTCATGAGAAAGGAATTTGGAGTCAACAGTATGAAAGTATTGTATCGATTAACATAATTCTCTATTACCATCCCACCTCTTTTACTCAGATACTTCATAAACTAAATCTTTCAAATGCGCTTATCAAAAGGGTGACTGAAAGAGGAAGCATTAGAAAAACAAATAAACCGTTGGGGCTATGGACGCTCATTGGCAGCGAGGCTAGGCTTGTATGGCATAAAAAATGAATTTTCTGGGGTATTGTTCGAACTTACTGGTAGTGAAGTGATGTCAGAGACCATTCATAACAATTGATATATGATTTATTAAAAAACTCCTATCTATAACTTCTTCTATTTCTCATACGAGGTAATTTTAAAATAGAATTTTCCCAAATTTTGGATTCATGATTTTTACTCAAATCTTATTTTGAGTACTTATCTTTTCAAACTTATATTTCTTAATCTATTTATGTGGGACCCATGGAAATATTTTATTGTTTTATGATTCAACAAACTCCATTATTTTTAACCTTTGGGTAAATTAAAGTTCATTATTTTTAATAAGAGATAATTAGTTCTTCCCAATGTGTTGCTAATGTTGTAGGGAAAACTCAACATCTCCCATTCTTGACTTATTTACTTCAAATAATTGAGGCCCTTTCCATAAATTTTTGGCTAAATCACTTTTTAATATTTTCTTTTGGTTAAGTGTTCCACAATTTTTCCATTTTTTTTTTTTTTTATATTTTCGATCAGATTTCTATTTTGATTGCTTCATTGAGTTAGGTTTTTTCTTAGGCTTTCCAACATACTTGTTTTCATCTCATTTGGTTACATGGTTTGCAAATGGTGCCTTCATCCGAAGTTTGATATTTTTTGCCACCTAAGATTAAAACATGTATAAATGTATATTATTCTTTTATTCTTTTGTAATTAAATTAGTAATTCATTGTAAATATTAATTCCTAGTTCATTTTTACTAATTTCTTCATTTTTAACTAACGATCCTACAAATTTGCCTAGCCAAATTGTAGAATAGTTAAAAATGCGTTTTTGGGATCTTTGTAATTTATTCCAATTCCTAATTTTAAAATTAATTACAGGAGTCAAAATCTCAAAATTGTGAAGCAACTGTAGCTCATTTTGTAGAATTTTTAATTCCACTCCAAGTGGAATCCACTTCACCTCACCTTCTTCCTTTTGATATAAAAATTCCGAAATAAAATTTATGGAATTTAAAAGTTCCGATTTAATTCTTCCGAAATTTAAAACTTCCAATTTTCTTCCTCCAAAATTCAAAAGTTTCGATATTCTGATATCATATTATTGACGTATTGGCTTTTTTTGTTTGTGCGTATTATACAAATTTTATATATTAATATACCTCTGACCTCCGATATTGTTTTTATATGGTGACTATTTTTTTAATATAAAGTTTT
>APFE030459866.1:0-56592 GCA_000404065.3 Pinus taeda | reverse complement strand
GTCTTCAAATCCTGAATAATTTCTTTGTCATTTCCAACCAACAACATATCATCCACATACAAGACTAGATAAATAACACGGTCACCAATTAATTTAAAATACACACAGTGATCTGCTTTTCTTTTGGTGAAGCTAAGTCCTCGTATAAATGTATCAAATTTCTGATACCACATCCTTGGTGACTGTTTTAACCCATACATAGACTTCTTTAACTTGCATACCAGTTCTTTCGTACCCTTCACCGCAAAGCCTTCAGGTTGCTTCATGTAGATTTCCTCTTCGAAATCCCCGTGAAGAAATGTTGTCTTCACATCCATCTGTTCTACCTCAAAATCAAAAGTAGTAGCAATAGATAAAAGTAATCTAATAGAAGTTACCTTGGCAACAGGAGAAAAAATATCACCAAAATCAATTCCCGGCACCTGGGAAACCTTTTGCTACCAACCGAGCTTTGTATTTCTCCACCTTCCCTTCTGCATTTGTCTTCTTCTTGAACACCCACTTGTTGCCAATGGGTTTCCTTCCAGCCGACAACTCCACCAGATCCCAAGCCTCATTTTTGTGCAAAGATGCCATTTCATTAACCATGGACTCTTTCCAGAGTTTTCCATCCTTTGAATCCACTGCTTCCTTCACAGTTCTGGGATCATCATCAGTAACAGACAAAGCAAAGTTTGAATAGAAAGCAGATGGACTATACCTTTCTGGCTGCCTTCTTTCTCGAGCTGATCTTCTCACAGCCGGAGTTTGTGGCTCTTCATCTTCTGATTCCTCCTCTGCTACAGAGTCTGATTCTTCCTCCTTTAGTTCAAACTCTATCTTAACAGGTTCCTTTGGTTGGACTTCATGTTTAATAACATCTTTCACCTCTCTGAACACCACATCTCGACTGTACACAACCTTCCTTGTTACTGGGTTCCAAAGCTTATAACCCTTTAAACCATCCTTATACCCAATAAAGATGCACTTTCAGATTTACTATCCAACTTGGTTCGTTTCTCCTTTGGAACATGTACATATGCATCACATCCAAATACCCTCAGATGTGAAAGAGAGGGTTTCTTACCAGTCCATACTTCTTGTGGAGTCTTATCCTCCAACGCTGATGAAGGTGACCTGTTGAACAAGTAACATACAGTATCCACCGCCTCTGCCCAGAATTCCTGTCCTAACCCGGCACCACTGAGCATGCTTCTTGCCCTTTCCATCAACGTCTTGGTCATTCTTTCTGCAACTCCATTTTGTTGAGGTGTATATGGAGTAGTCTTCTGTCATGCTATACCACACTTCTTACATAATTATTCAAATTCCTTGCTGCAGAATTCTCCACCATTATCTGTCCTCAGTACCTTTATCTTCTTCTCTGTCTGATTATCCACCAGAGCCTTAAATTCTTTAAACCTGTCAAAGACTTCAGATTTCTTCTTAAGGAAATATATCCATGTATTCCTTGAGAAGTCATCTATAAATGATACATAGTACACAGACTTACACAGTGATGGAACCTTCACAAGTCCAAACACATCACTGTGCACAAGCTCTAATATTTCGTCCTCTTACCACCAGAGGGGAAACTCACCCGATTCTGCTTCCCATATACACAATTTTCATAGAATCAAAATCCAGAGAGCTATTACTCATACCTTCTACCATACCTTTACCATGAAGTATTCGAAGGCCCTTCTCTCCAATATGTCCAAGCCTTTGATGCCACAACATGGGCTTCTCTCCAGAGACCACTAGATTTTCTACTCCATTTTCAGGAACCATAGAACTATTGCACCCGTCAACAACAGTGCTACCTTGCAGCTTGTACAGAGTTCCAATCCGAACTCCCCGCATCAATACCAGTGCTCCTCGAACCATCTTGCAGGTATCCTTCTCGAACACTGTCTTTACACCTGCATCATCCAACTTGCTTACAGAAATCAGATTTCTGGCCAACGCAGGAATATGCAGAACACCCGGAAGGGTTCTAACCCTTCCACCTTGCAACTTCAACTTTACTTTTCCGCGACCAATGATTCTAGCCTTCCTATCCTAAGAAGACATCACCACCATCGTATTTCTCATACTCGCAGAACCACTCTCTATGGGGAGTGAAGTGAAAGGATGCACCTGAGTCAATCAACCATGCCTCATGATCTACATGTGTACTTGAAGAAGCCAAGTACACATCCCCACCTTCATCTAAGGTGGTTTTCGCCTTTTCAGAAGGAGCATCATCAAATCCCTTTCCTTTATTAGGAGCTTTAAATTTACACCCCCTTCTGAAGTGCCCTTCCTTTCCACATTTCTAGCACACCACCTTTGTAGGTTTTCCTGGAGAATTAGATCTCCCTATAGATTTAGATCTCCCACTCGATGACTTATTTTTGTTTCTTTTCTGGGACCGTCCTCATATAGACAAGGCATCACCATTCTGGCTGTCCATATTTTTCCATCTCATCTCCTCCGTCAGTAAGGCTGAGACTATTTCATCAAACTGCAAAGTAGTTGCATTGCTACCTATTGCAATAACCAGACTATCCCACGAATCTGGTAGAGAACACAACAGACTTATGCACTTATCTTCATCTGAAATTTTAATATAAACAGATGATAACTGACTTACCACAGTACTAAACACATTCAGATGCTCTGTCACCGAGTCTCCATCTTTCATCCTCAGGTTATACAGCTTTTTCCGTAGGAATAGTTTATTCACCAGAGACTTAGATTGGTACAAATTCCCTAGGTTGTCCCACAGAGCCTTCGCCGTAGCTTCCCCTGATACATTCAACAATGCCGAATCTGAGATACACAATCGTATTGTGCTCTTTGCCTTCCGCTCCAACTTCTTCCATTCTTCATCGGTCACTCCCATTGGTTTAGTACCCGGATCTACCGCGATCCACTGAACTTTATCCACCAACAGATCCTCCATCTTGAGTTTCCACAACTCAAAACTCTGACCATTGAACTTCTCAATCTCTATCTTTCCGCTGCTCGCCATCTTCTTTTACCACCAGAATTGATCTTGCAGATCTCCCACTGAACAAGGTCTACCACAGGCCCGAGCGAAACCCCTCGGCAACAAAGGCGTCCCCTTAAAGCCAAAACAACTCTGATACCAAATGTAGGTTTTAACCCCGTACAAAAATTACCTGCATACGAATTCTAAATCATAGGAAAAATTAAAAATGCAAGAGCATAACACATAAACACATATACACAGAGATTTCCCACTGGATCCCAAAACCGAGACTACCAGCTTGATTTTTCATTATTTCCTTTCAATGTTATAATACATATTTATACATGCTGAAGCATCCAATACCATGGACCGAAAACCATTACGTCCAAAACCATGGATTGAAAACCATAGGTAGGTTCGCCCAACCTAATATAGGGTCCAAAATTGAAAACCATAGGTAGGTTCGCCCAACCTAATATAGGGTCCAAAATTTCTTTTCCCGGGGCGCTGTCCCGAACCCCGTAGAGGGGGGCTACCCGCCCCCCTCAAACCCCCCAGACAGGGGGGGCTACCAGCCCCCCCTGTGATCCCCCTGCTGCGCAATCTGCGCAACGAAGGGGGGGCTCCGCCCCCCCCCTCTAACCCCCCGATTCACTACATAGGGTAGTTGTGGAAAGAATATAACACAACCCAACAATTGCTGCATTTTCTTCTTTGAAGTCATTATAAATGGCATCCACCAAATACATGTAGATGCATTTTTTTGTCCTCTATAATGAACTCCCAACACTAAATTCATATAATCATGTTCTACACCAAATCCTCCAACTGTTAAACTTAGTTTTAAAATTCTCACCAATCCCCTTCTGCAATATCATCTATAACAATATTTTTCTAACATCCCACCTTGGAACACCTACCCTTATGTTGATTGCAGATTTTAGGATATTCCTGGAATTCGTAATATGACATATTCTGGGAAATTTCTGTAATCTACAATCTACATAAGTTTAGGACCTCAGTGCTCAACATTCATATTGGAATTCGAATCCATCAACCCCTGTATATCCATAAAGTTTAGGTATAGTCTTGGGGGTATAGAATATGAACACAAGCACAAACGCATCATAATAAAGATGCATCTTTGCAAACATTTGACATTGTAGACATACAACCTTAGCTTGGCAACCTCAACCTGAAGGGCATGATGCAATGTGGAGATACAACTTTATCTTGCCAACCTAAAGGTATCCCAAACCCAGGAATGAATATTAATATTGGCAAGATGGAAGTCCATCTCAGGGATGGGTTTAGATAGATATGTGTTAATATTGTGTTCTAAGGAGACACCACCATCTTTGCAAAAAATTGACCTTGCAGACATACAACCTTAGCTTGACAACCTCAACCTGAAGGGCATGGTATGATGTGCACCTTTTCAGAGATTATGGTTGTGGAGATACAACTTTAGCTTTCCAACATCAAGGCATCCAAAACCTAGGCATGGATATTAATATTGGCAAGATGGAAGTGTATCTCAAGGATGGGTTTAGATAGATGTGTGTTAGTATTATGTTTTAAGGAGACAAAACCATGTTCATATGAATAGAATTTTAGTTGCACAATATCAAACATCGGTTTAGATGGATGGACTTGTATAGTTAGGTTTAGTATGATCATGGATAATTTTAGGAATTTGCAAATTTAGGAATTCATATTTTTTATATAAATTATTTGGTCAATTTTTTTAGGATAAAAATGATATTACCTTAAAAACTACCAAAATTTTGTAGAAAATCATTATAAATTTTAAGGTCATTATAAATTTGAGTATTTTTACAAAATTATTGCTAAACATTTTTTAATTATGCAAATTATGGTCTAGTACAATTCACCAAGGTTTATAAAATTACGATAAATTTCCATCCTTCAAATTTTCTAGGGTATGATATGCTAATCTCCACTCAACGCTTCTCCCAATGCCTAGCCTACTTCAACCTCATTTCCATAGAGATGGGAACATTCTAGGTGATGGTGCCCAATGTTCACGGTGACGCAGGGTTACCCCTGCTTTCCCCATAGTATGCATATAGACCTATGCATAAACCATTTTCTGCCCAAGAATTTATATGACCTTCCAGTCAAAGGTTCATTATAAATAACAATGGGTTAAGGCCCCCTTAATTAGAATTCATGTGGAATTATTTATTTATTACCCACATAGTCTAGCCCTTCCAATCCTCTCTATCAAGACTTAATACATCCTCATAAACCTTTATTAATTCCTATAGCCGCACATATATCCAAACCCCACTTTATAACTTTGGGTTATAATTGGAAAACCATTAAAACTCTTCTATCGATGCTTTAATCCATTATAATTCTCCTATAAGAGAATACACGTAAAAACATGCATAACATACTTTTTTCTGCCTTTCGTCAGCCTTTGCACATTTCCCAAGAATTTCCTTTATTGCAATCACTCATTGCAGTTTACTGTGGTCATACCACATATATACTCTTATCACCCCTCTGACTTCGATATGCGACTGTCAGAAGCGTTTAAATAATTCTTAAGCCTTAAAAGACTCGGGCACAACTTTTTAATACAATACAAAGGACATACATGAAATCCCACTCTGAAACACATAAGCAGATCTCAAAATCTATACACCCGCATTCATATTTATCGTCGGGTCCGTCTCCATCACAAACCTTCTGCTGCGCTACTCCTCCTCCGATCTTCGATCTCTAATCGGCTTCATTGGTTTAACGACGATATTGCAATATCGCTATCAGCACATCGCCATTCCATTACTTGTTGTTATTTGACTTTACCGAAATGCGATCGCTGATCAAATCTTGACCGTCGATCTGGATCTCAATCCGACGATTGTTGTTCAACGATACTTCATTCTTTCATCTGCCTCTTTACTTTGGTTTTCCACCATTTCTTCAATGTTTACCATGGTTCTTGGGTTTTTTTTTCGGGTTTTGGTCCTTTGGCTGATTCACTACGCACTCCCTCCTGAGCTTGAATTTGATCCTTCTAATGGATTCAACGATCCATCAAGGTCCTCTTCATCATGCTTCTCTATGTGTGTTTGCTGAACTCTGCCTGCAACTCTGTTATGCAAAATACACTAACTCACTCATCACTCGACATTGATACTTAACAACACACTTACAAAAATGGAAATTGAATCTCTCTCTCTCTCTCTCTCTCTCTCTCTCTCTCTCTCTATATATATATTATATATATATATATCAACAAACAATTACATAATGAGACTCTTTGTCTCTCCTCGACCTGATCTTCTAATTAATGGCCTCTGATCATCATCTGCCCGTAGGATTACAAACACAACTAAATATCTAACTCTCTTTCTCTCTCTCTCTATGTGTCTAACCTCTCTGCCCCTTGATCATGCCTTTTAGGCTTACATTTATACAAAGGGATTCTAAAACCAATTTCTGGTTTAGATCCATAAGCTTCTCAACGAAATCCTAAAATCTCTTTCTCATCCCTAAGGATTCTCTCAAATCCACAAAATCATGAACTAACTCCTAATTTGGATTTTACAATCAATTCTCAAATTCCTCATCACTCAACTATCCTAAATCTCTCATGTTCTCCTACATTCGAGAACATTTATAATTATGCCTCACAATATTGAATTAAATCCTATTCTAGGTTCTCTCATTAAAATCACTCAAACTCTTAGTAATTACATTAATTCCATACTTAGGAAACCAACTTCCTTGAAACACAATACCCCCTGTGTCTACTAGAATATAGTAATGATGTTGAGCTAAATGCTCCTGCATTAGACTCCCCAAGTAAGAAAATTTATGACCTGCTGGTCATAAGTCTGGATAATTGATTCCTCCTGGATCCCAGACTTTATTTTGTAACTTGTCTTTGCTTATCCATTGTTCTATTGCTGCTGTTGTCTATTGCTATTCTCCAGGTCTCCACACCTTATGATGCAATGCTCCACTTGCCCTGCTTTCATATTTTTCTATTGTCTTCCTCTTGTTGTTACTCCTCTCTTTCTTTGTTGTTGTCTTCTTCTGAGACACTTTCATCATTAACCTTCTTATCAATTCAATTTATCTGTCTAGTGTGTCCTCAGTTTGCTGACTGTTTTCATCTCTTGATTGATGAACCCTCCTTTTTTCTTGTTCTTCACTTATCCTAATTGGCTCCTTTTCATCCTTACCCTCTTCTTTATTGTTATTTTGCACCTTTTCAATTGTTGCTATATTGGCTTTCAGAAAAATTTCTTGCTTCTGTTTTCTGTACTTTTCAACTTCTTCTTGATTATTATTTATGACAACTTCTTTGTCATCCTTCTTTAGCAATTTATCTTGAACACTTATCCTCTGCTCTTCTAACTTCCTCCTTTGAAAGTCTAATTCCCTATATAACTCAATTATTTTACTTGGGGTGAACTTTGGAAATTTTACACAATCTCCTATTTCTTCATTTGTGATTGACCCATCATCACATGGTCCTTCTTCCTCTGCTAAATATTTCTTAACATCCTTCAGTGGATATTCTTCATCTTCTTCTTTCATTTGGCTGTCCTCTTGTGCCAAATATTTTCCAGTTTCTGCAACAAAATCTTCAATTATAAGACATTCATCATAATAAAAAATATAAGGCCTTTGTACCTCTTCTTCCTTTGGCAACACTTCGGTATGTTGCTCTGATCTCTCTTCTTCTGTCAGCATATCAGTATGCTGATTCAAACTCAAAGAACTCTTGATACTGTCAGCTAATCTCTCCTTCTCATCATTTGTTTCAATGATATCTTTCAGCACTTGTCCATTGTAGTGAACTGATTCTTTTCTAGTCTCCTTGTCATACTCTGCTTCAAAACTTTCACCATCTGGAAGGTTTTCTTCTACACTTTTGACAACTTTAAAAGATTTCCTATCTTCTTCCAAACCTGCAATCATACACAAATCATTAGTTTTAAAAATACAAGACCTTTTGGTCTCATTTGATGCTTTAGTCATCAAGTCTTCTGGCTGCTTCGAATCATTCATATGATTCAACTCCTCTGTCTCTTCATCACTTTCAAAAAGTAATGGTCCATGTTCTGGTTCACGTATCAAAAATTCAACATCTTGTTCAACATATCCCTTTTGCTGTAGCTCAAATATTTCGAGCTTCTCTGTCTTCAATTTGGTATCTATAATCTATTCAAGTTCCCTTAGCTCCTTTATTAATTGCATATTCACCTGTTGTTCCTTCTTCTCTTGTAGCCTCTGCCACTTCACTTTCTTTCTCATGACAGAACCATATTTTTGGCCCATCTCATTTCTTTGCAACATTTCCATTAATACTTCAAGCAGAATTGCTATCTCAGCCTTCTCCCTCTCATATTCTTCTTTACGTAACTGTCTCTGTATGCCATTTGCCTTGGCATCTCTTTTCTTCTGTCCTTGGCTGTGGTTTCTTTCAGAACCTGTGTTATGACTGTCACTAGTCATCATCCTTTTTATCTATATGAGTCCCTCACTCACTCACTATGAGCTGCACTAAAGCCTCTATAATAGCAAGTCTGCCTTGTTTCCACTTACCTCACCAAGCTCTCCTCTGTACTTGGTATTTTGGCAAGCAATTGGTTCTCTATCTCTGGAACCTACTTTGAGCAATTCTCTTTGCTCCTTCTAGGCTTCAACTCATCTGTACTTTCCAAGAATACAAATGTCCTCTTTATCCAATCTCTGTTGGAATTCCTCAAGGTTCTACCCCATTTCTACTTTCACGTAGAAACTCTTACCAGCTTCCTTTATCTCTTAGAAATTCTACCCACATCCTTTGTGGAATTTCCTTTGGGAGTTGCAACAATACTTTTGCATCAATGCAAAGACTACATCTTTCCAATCTTCAAATCCAATTAAAATAAAACCATATCATCTTACCTTCAAGATCTGTGTTTGATCTTATCCTCCCATTCACCTGCACTTTTGAATGGACTGTCCTTTCCACTAGCCTTCAGCTGTATCTTCAAACTCTGTTACTTTAAGAACTTACAAAGTACCTCTTACAGTTTAACTACTATAATCCCACTCTAAAAATTCACTCATTCAATATCTACTAATCATTAGACAAATTTCCATACCTTCACCCACCTTTAGGATCTCACCATTTCTGCAAATCGGTTTCAGCAGATCTTCATGCTTCCGATGCACAAATTCTCAATATTCAGCCACTGTCAATCAAATTTAGAGCCTGATTCTTTCTTCCAATATTCTAGCTTTATCTTGGCAAAGCTTAGCTATCAGCAACAATTTCTCCTTCGCTGATTTTTTTTCCCACTCAGAAATCCTTAACAATTTCCTTCATTACTGATTCTTAAGGCTTGATATTCTCTTGCTAAGATACTTCATTAGCGGCGACTATCAATCTTCAATCTATTTCTTTATCCAGAAAAAATCAAATCAGATTTAAATAAAACAATACCTGCATGGTTTCTCCACCCACCCTTTACATCCGAGTGAATCTCCATTCTTCAAACATTGTTGTAGATTCTTTATGTTTCTGCAGTCTCTTCTTAATGCTTACTCACCTACCTCTAAGAACTTAACTGATCTTCTCCAATTTCAATTTCAAGCATTTCACAATTCCAATTATACAGATTCATTGACCATAAATCATTTGCTCTACTTTTCTCAAAATATGAACATTCTATCAAAATGCAGAAATATCACGATTAGTATTCCTCTTACCAATCTCCCAACTTTACTCTGGTTGCTTAACTATCAGATTAGAATCTGATCTCCCTTGCCTGCATACACATCTTTCCACATGTCTCTGCTCTAAATTCTTTCAAAGAAACTTTCACACATAATTTCTTTGTTCTGCTCTGATACCAAATGATGCAGGGTTACCCCTTCTTTCCCCATAATATGCATATAGACCTATGCATAAACCATTTTCTGCCCAGGAATTTATATGACCTTCTGGTCAAAGGTTCGTTATAAATGAGAATGGGTTAAGGCCCCCTTAATTAGAATTCATGTGGAATGATTTATTTATTAACCACATAGTCTAGCCCTTCCAATCCTTTCTATCGGGATTTAATACATCCTCATAAACCTTTATTAATTCCTATGGCCACACATATATCCAAACCCCACTTTATAACTTTGGGTTATAATTGGAAAACCATTAAAACCCTTCTATTGGTGCTTTAATCCATTATAATTTTCCTATAAGAGAATACACGTAAAAACATGCATAACATACCTTTTTCCGCCTTTCCTCAACCTTTGCACATTTCCCAAGAATTGCCTTTATTGCAATCGTTCATTGCAGTTTACCATGGTCATACCACATATATACTCTTATCACCCCTCTGACTCTAATATGCGACTATCGGAAGCGTTTAAATAATGCTTAAGCCTTAAAAGACTCGGGTACAACACTTTAACAAAATACAAAGGAAATACATGAAATCCCGCTCCGAAACACATAAGCAGATCTCAAAATCTATCCACCCGCATTCATATTTATCATCAGGTCCATCTCCATCTCAAACCTTCCACTGCACTACTCCTCCTTCGATCTCTGATCTCTGATCAACTTCACTGGATTATCGGCAATATCACAATATAGCTATTAGCACATCACCATTCCACTACTCCCTGTTATTTAACTTTGCCTAAATGCGATTGCCTATCAAATCTTAACTGTCGATCTATATCTCGATCCGACAGTTGTTGTTCAACGATACTTCATTCTTTCGTCCACCTCTTTACTTTGGTTTTCCACCTTTTCTTCAATGTTTACCATGGTTCTTAGGTTTTTTTTCTGTTTCTGGTCCTTCAGCTGTTTCACTGTGGACTCCCTCTTGAGCTTGACTTTGATCCTTCTAATGGATTCAATGATCCATCAATATCCTCTTCATTATGCTTCTCTTTATGTGTTTTCCAAACTCCGCCTGCAACTCTGTTATGCAGAATACACTAACTCACTCATCAGTCACCATTGATAGTTAACAACACACTTACACAAATGGAAATTGAATCTCTGTATATATAATATATATTAATATATATATATATATAATATATATATATATATATTATATAATATTATATATATATATGATTATATAGTATATATATATATATATATATATATATATATATTATATTATTATATATATATAATATAGTATATATATATTATATATATATTATATATATATATATATATATATATAAACAATTACGTAATGACACTCTTTGTCTCTCCTCGGCCTAATCTTCTAATTAATGGCCTCTAATCATCATTTGCTCATAGGCTTACAAACACAACTAAATATCTAACTCTCTCTCTCTGTCTAACCTCTTTGCCCCCTGATCATGCCTTTTAGGCTTACATTTATACAAAGGGATTCTAAAACCAATTTCTGGTTTAGATCCATAAGCTTCTCAACAAAATCCTAAAATATCTTTCTCATCCCTAAGGATTCTCTCAAATCCACAAAATCATGAACTAAATCCTAATCTGGATTTTACAATCAATTCTCAAATCCCTCATCGCTCAACTATTCTAAATCTCTCATGTTCTCCTACATTCAAGAACATTTACAATTATGCCTCACAATATTCAATTAAATCCTATTCTAGCTTCTCTCATTAATATCACTCAAACTCTTAGTAATTACATTGATTCCATACTTAGGAAACCAACTTCCTTAAAACACAAGACCCCCTATGTCTACTAGAATACATTAATGATGTTGAGCTTAATGCTTCTACATCACACGGTATCCTGACAACTTTAGTAGACATATCCCCATCATCCTCCCATGTTAATATGACAACAACTGGGATTTTATGCCCTGTATTCATTATAAAATGATGCATACTGCCACTATTCCCCTTTGCCCTCATCCTAAGAGTGTTGTGTATATTTGAATCAATCGAATAATGACTCAGTACAATAATTAAAACTTGGAATCACAATAATATCTGTGACCCTTCAAGTTTTATACAATCAATGGTTCCCTAGAGATCCGCCTTTCTTTTTTTTTCCGACCTTATACCAAATGGGTGCCTGCCTTCCTTTGGTGGGTGGACACCAAATTCTTGCAGAAACAAGAATTCAATGAGAAGGAACTATAAATAGTCTTTGAATTGAGCCAATACAACCACCCATAGTGGGTTTGTCTAACATTAGGTATCTTGAATGAGCTTTCTGTTGGGTAGTCTAGAAACCGATATGTGGATAGGATCCAATTTTTTTTCCAAAATCTGTTGTTCAAAGTTGTTAAGTGAACGCCATCGTTATGTAACTTCACAGGTTAAAAAATTCCAACAATCCTTCCAAGATTTTCAAAAATAAATACATAAACAAATAAAGGAAAATAAAATCAAACAAACATCCATCTAAAACTGACTTTCCTACCCTAGAAAAGACGAGTTAAACTTGGCTTTAAAGATCCCAATAAAGATCCTAGTATTCCCCCCAGTCTTTTGTTGTCCCAAACATATGGCAATTTTACTGTAATTTTTACTAAGACCAACAAAATTTTCCCTTTTCCCCAATTATTCTCATAATTTACAACCACCCGTTAACAATCAAGTGTCCCACCAAATCTAGATGTGAATTAAGCAATGTGCCCATTGAAATCCAGATGAACTGAATATTGAATGTTGTGAGGAAATGAAGGGTTCCATGTCATGTAACGAGATGTTTACTTTGGGTCACAAAGAAATTTTCCAATGTTTCCTCATGAGCAATTTCTCTACAGACTTGTCCATATCATCATCGTTTATTGGTGTAGAGATACTTTTTATTGCATGGAAGAGTCGACTACACTCGTGGAAAAGGAAATATCAATATACAAACAACACATGATGTGATCATATATGAATTCCCGTTCCTTCTCATGTTTTTGAGGTGGGGTCTTATTATTTGACTTTTTCGAGGGGTTATAATAATGTTATGTTGTTTTGTTTTGTTTTGTTTTTTTTTTTTTTTTGCATATAAAAGTAATGTTATGTGAGGATAAAATTGTTTTGAACATGGTATTTGTAGTGTATTAATTAGTTGTACTCTTGATAATCTAATTTATTGGAAACATAAATTGAAAACAACTTATTATATTAATAAGGATATTTGATTTGAAGACTTCAATCCAATCCAATTTTGTTTCTTGTTTTTTAATTTATATTACTGAGTGAGAAAAATTAATTCATTATATTACGAGATTTGTTTATTGATGTAGTTGGATATTTGGTTATGTTTGGTATTAAGTGCTTGGTTTAACTTTTTTAATGATGTGTATTAGTTTACATTAAAAGTGTATTAGTTTGTATTACTCGATTAAGTAGATATAATTTTTACAATTCTATTGAGATATGAAATTTCTCTATTAAGCGTACTAAATCTTTGTTTCAAAGATCCCTCAGATAGGTGCCTTAGTTATTTGTACAAAAAAAATGTCACTGTTTTATATATTCAAATGTCATGATGGTAACAAAATTTTCTTTGCAAATTCATATCTGCATATGGAGAATAGTTTAATACTAAAATGGATTTTTTTTTTTTTTTCTTTATGGCTTGTCTGGTGTGATTTTTTTATTTTTGTTGTTACATATATTATAAATGTTAATATTGTATTCCTAAAAAATTCAAACTTTCCATCTTGTTTAACTTATATGTGTTGATTGCAGCAGTTCAACCCTTGGTATTCATGCTGCAAGTATAGAAAAAATCTTACTTTTGTTCCTGTATGTCTTTGTATTTCCCTCATCCATTACTTTCGCTTCTTCTACCTTTTCTTAAAAAACAGTCTCATTGATTCACAGTCTCATCTTATCTATAGTTTGATTTTCCTTGCAATTCAATAAACAAGCACTAACCTTTCTCTATTCCAATTTTTGTATGATCCATGTGCTTAAATTACTCATTGTAACTATCCATTAGAAAACTGAAATATTTGTGTTCTTTCTTAAGGTAAATTATATTTTCCTTGTAGAAATTATGATTGTAGATTAACCTAATTATGCAATATAACTAAAGAAAAATACTTAATCTACTTCTACAATCAAACTTGCGGAAGCTTAATTGATTTGAGCAAGATCAAATAGAACACATATAACAGAGAAGAAGAATCAATACACATGAAGCAAAAAAGAATACTCTAGGGAAAGCCTCAGCTAAAAACCCCGCTATTTGTATTATCATACATGTGTAAATATCTTAGGATTACACACAGCTTCAGCTCTCACAACTATCCAGCTCTCAGTACAATCCCTTACTACTGCTCATCGAGAGAATAGAGAACTCATATGCCTTCTCCTCTGTTCTCCGAGCCTCCTATTTCCTTGCACAGTTTTCGTTGGGTGCTCCAGCTATAACCTTGTGTGACACTAATCTCACACACTGCTCCAACACACTGTAAAACCGCACAAATCTCAAGGAATGAATTCCTTCTGCATGCAAGAGATTTTCTTATAGGAAAATTCTTGCAATTGATAGTACACCGTCCATGCCTTTAATCTCCACTGGTTCTTTGTCTAAACTGACATGCATGAGTTATTTATGAGAGAATATTTAGTTATCTGGAGTACACTAGTTTCATGCGTGCATGCATTATCTGATTGAACTCTCAATTAGTTCCTCAAACTGTTTGGAACTAATTTAATTGGACTTAACTCAGTTAACTGAGCTAACTAATTACAACTCAAATACAACTCAGCCTTATCTCCTTAATTAAGGGATAACTTCCTTAATTTAAGGGATAACTGTTGCGTGACATCACAAAGACTTCTAGCTTGAATTTCTCCAACTAATTAACTCAAGATGAATTAATCAATTATTTTTCAAGCAGCTGGTGAGACTAAATTCCAATTTTAATTCTCAATTTTAATTCAAGGACAAATTAAAATTGGAATATTCTTGTTGCCGCATTTCAACACTCCCTCTCAATAAGAAAGGGATTATCTACCACCCCGATCCTGTCTCTATGGAACTCGAATTTACACTTTACCAATGCCTTAGTCAAAATGTCAGAATCTTTCTCCTCGGTCAAAATATACTGCAACAACATGATCCTCCTCACCACACAGTCTTTGAGATGATGATACTGAATGTCGATGTGATTGGACCTGTCATGAAATATTGGTTTCTGAGAGAGTTTGATACAACTATGATTATCACAATAAATCACAGTTGGATCCATCCTTGATTAAACAAACCAACTAGATGTTTCTGCATACAAATGGCCTCACATGCTGCCTAACTTGCAGCCATGTATTTAGCCTCTGCTGAGATGAGTGTAACCAACCTCTGTTTCCTGTTGTACCAAGAAACTGCAGTTGACCCAAGGTTGAAAATTCCTCTTGATGTGCTCTTCCAATCTGATGGACTCCTTTCCCAATTTGCATCTGTGAAGCCCTGTAGCTTCACTCCCTCTGTCCATCTGTACCATAATCCATATTGAAATGTGCCTCTGAGGTATCTCAAAACATGCTTAGCTGCCTTCCAAATCATCTTGGTATGCTGAACCATAGCTTGACTCAATTGGTTCACCGCATAGCACAAATCTGGTTGTGTGTTCACTAAGTACATCAGTGAAACCATAAGCTACCGATACATAGTAGCCTCTACTACTTCTCCTGAAGTAGAATCCTCCTTCCTCTAATTACTTGCTAGAGGAGTCTGCATGGGCTTGCACTTCTCCATGTAGAATCTCTTGAGTATCTCATTAGCATACTTGCCTGAGACACAAACAACTCCCTATCCTTCTACCACAATTCCATGCCAAGGAAGTAGTGCATGAGACCCATGTCTTTCATCTCGAATTCTCTTACAAGGTCCTCCTTGCAAGACATGATCAACTAATAATCAGCTGTCAATATGAAATCATCAACATAAAGAAAAATGATCAATTGCTTACCTTTTACCATGATGTGGTACAAGTTTGAATTCACTTCACTCTTTGTGAAGCCCAACCTCGTGAAGTAGTTGTCGATCCTGGTTTACCAAGCATGAGGTGCTTGCTTTACCGCGTACAAAGCTCTCTTGAGTCGGCACACATGTGACTCAATAACTAAGGTCTCAAAACCTTATGGTTGCTCTATTTACACCTCTTCCTCAATCTTGCCATTGAGGAATGCAATCTTCACATCCATCTGATGGATCTTCCAACCCATCTATGCTGACAGTGCCAACATCGATCTGATAGATGAGTACCTTGCTACAGGAGAAAAAGTCTCACCATAGTCAATCCCCTCAACCCGTGAGAAACCACGGGCAACAAATCTTGCCTTATGTTTCTCCACACTACCATCAGTAGCTTGCTTTATCTTGTAAAGCAAATGGGAAGTCACAATTGACTTGTTCTCCAGTCTTAGAACCACACCCCAAACATTGTTTTGAAGTATGGAGTCATACTCCTCCACCATAGCATCAACCAAAATCGGCTGCTACACTGCTTCCTTAAAGGAAGATGGCTTGGTCTCTACACATTCCCTAACAAGGGCCATGTATCCAGTGTACCTATCAGGTGACCTCCTCTGTCTACGCTGAGAAGATGGTTCTCCCACATTCTCTCTCACATCCAAGAACAATCTTTCAACTTCTCTTGTGTACTTCCATCCCTCTCTGGAAGACTCTTCTTGAGTGGATGTCTCCACTACTGGAACCTCTGCATGCGGCTGCTCCGCATCAGTTTGAGGCTCCTCCTCCTTAGGAACCAAAAATTCCTCCAGAGCCTGTAGTTGGAGCTCCCTCTTAAGGGAAACTTGCATGGCTTTCTGCTCATCAAACTTGAGATCTCTGTGAACCACTATCCTCTAACTGGTAGGCAAGTACACCCGATAGTCATGGGGTGTATTAGTGTACCCCACAAGTATCCCCAACTCATATGTCAGCTCAAGTTTCTTCCAGGCGTCCTTGTTCACATGGCAATATACCGATAAGCCAAATATCCTGAAGTGACCCACATTTGGTCTCTTCTTGGAGAAAGCTTCCTCTGATATCTTCACCCCAAGTATGCGATGCCGGCTTCTATTCTGTAAATAGACTGCTTTGTTACATCCCTCATCCCACAAATGAAGTGGTAGGCCTTGGTCATGTAGCATCACTCGAGCTGCCCCCAAAATCATTCGGTTCTTCCTCTCGGCCACCCCATTCTACTGTGGGTTATGAGGTGTGATAAGGATTTGATTTTGTACCTGCAACCAAGAAATTCAAACTTCAAATTTCCCTTCTCAGTATATTATTCACAACTCTAATCACCTTTGCTCTGATACCATGTAGAAATTCTGACTGTAGATCAACCTGATTATGCAATATAAGTAAAGAAAAATACTTAATCTACTTCTACAATCAAACTTGTGGAAGCTTAATCGGTTTGAGCAAGATCAAACAGAGCACATATAACAGAGAAGAAGAATAAATACACATGAAACGCAGAAGAATACTCTGGGGAAAGCCTCAACTAAAAACCTCGCTATTTGTATTATCATACAAGTGTAAATATCTCAGGATTACACACAACTTTAGTTCTCACAGCTATGTAGCTCTTAGTACAATCCCTCACTGCTGCTCATAGATAGAATAGACAACTCATATTCCTTCTCCTCTATCCTCCAAGCCTCCTATTTCCTTACGCAGTTTTCCCTCGGTGCTCTAGTTGTAACCTTGTGTGACACTATTCTCACACACTGCTCCAACGCACTGTAAAACTGTGCAAATCTCAAGGAATGAATTCCTTCTACATGCAAGAGATTTTCTTATAGGAAAATTCTTTCAACTGATAGTACAATGTCCTTTCCTTTAATCTCAACTGGGTCTTTGTTTGAATTGACATGCATGAGTTATTTATGAGAGAATATTCAAATATCTGGAGTACACTAGTTTCATGCATGCATGCATTATCTGATTGAACTCACAATTAGTTCCTGAAACTGTTTGGAACTAATTTAACTGGACTTAACTCAGTTAACTGAGCTAACTAATTACAACTCAAATACAACTCATCCTTATCTCATTAATTAAGCGATAACTTCCTTAATTTAAGGGATGTCTGTTGCATGAATTCACAAAGACTTCTAGCTTGAATTTTTCCAACTAATTAACTCAAGATGAATTAATGAATTATTTTTCAAGCAACTGGTGAGACTAAATTTGAATTTTAATTCAAGGACAAATTAAAATTGGAATATTCTTGTTGCCACATTTCAACATTCCTTACTTATTTAATCTAACTTTAGTTTTTCCTAGCACTTGCAATTTTGCTAAATGCTTTCTATGACAAAGTCTATGTTCCACTAGCTCCATCTCTAGAATGATGCTTGGGTCTTTGTTGCACTACTTTCCTTCAAATTCCACTGATAAAAAGAAATTGAATTTATTTACATAGCCATCCCAAGCGATATTAAAAGCACATATCTAGTGGATTCTCTTTCCTTCACCAATAGTTTGAGGTTTACTAAATAAATCAATCAACCTTTCTAGCCCTTTCTCTCTTCCCCCCAAACCTATCCTTCATTCAAAGAAACCCATTTCATAATAGGAACTATACTTATCTTTTGTTAGTTTGCACTAATGTTTTTTTTCTTCCCACTTACATTTGCAAGAATCACAAAACATATATGTCTAGGAATCTCTTTTCTTCTACTACCACCTCCATTCTTGTCTAGTAAATAATCTACTTATGCTCCTATATGCTTACAATTCAAGTCTGCTTGAATTTCCCCTCTCATCTACAAATGATGCAACCTCTCCTAGGTAACACATGTATGAACAGAAATAACATCTTAAAGGATCTTAGAGCCTTCAATAAAAACAACAAAACTAGGCATGCTAATATACTAACACACACTACTTACAATTTGAACAACAAATACTTAGATTTGGGCTCTCAAATAAATTCAGGTTTAGTAAATACAACAAATAGCATCCCTAAACCTTCCTATCTTCCCTCCAAACCTATCCTTCACTCAAAGAAACCCATTTCATAATAGGAACTATACTTATTTTTTCCTTTTGTTTACACATAAAACATTTTTCTTTCCATTTACATTTGCACTAATGACAAAACACATCTATCTAGCAATCTCTTCGCTTCTAATATCACCTCCAATCTTATCTACTTTATTTCCCCATGGTTATATATATTCCACACTTCTTGCTTCAAAATATTTGTTCTTTCATGTATTTTAAGTTTCATATTGAAGCCTTCTCCTACACGTTTTTACAAAATCTTTTTATGTTCTTGCACACTTACATTTCGATTTTGCTTGCAGTTCCTCTTTGCCAACACAAATTCATAGCATAATGGGTCCAACTTTGACTAGCAATACACTTTCACTATTGATGGGTGCTTCTACTGATTTACAATCAATCCTCCAAGTGGTTTCCATCGAGCACATTTTCCTAGGCAGGGCCGCTACCCCCCGGTACCGTCTCTCAATTTCTAATGGAACTCACAATCATGTGATATTGCTCCCTTCAATGCATAATTCCCTTGCAACATCTGAGGAGCTTCAAGTTGGCTCCATTTTTCTCCTAAAAAAAGTTGTTGCACATCCTTCCATCAATCTTTGTACTTTGCAACTTCCTCTCCTACCTTCCTCGACTTCCTCTCCATTTGTGTTGTATTTTTTCAACTACTATATTTTCTTTTGATTTTCCTTTTCTCCCCCTCTCTTAGAATTACTTTCTTGCAGGTCACTTCATGTCATCAAAATTAAAATTCTCCAATGTGCAACACCTCTAATTGGTGAGCCAACCAATGTTGTTCTTCCCGCCGAACAAGTACTCCATGCCACCTCAACCTCAAGAAATTCTTCTACTTTCCATCAAATTCCCAAATAGGGGACCAAATTGTAGCCTCCAGTATGGATAGTGCTCCTGCTCCAACAAATCTCCCTTTCAAGGCACTCATCCCATCATAGAATTATTGGTCCATACAAGGCAGGGTCCTTGCAAAAACACCACTACGCCAATATAACAACGCATGTGGCACTGGGAAATCTCTCAGGTTTGACCTTCTACACTGTGAAGGTGATGAAATCCATGTGTCTACATTCAATGACTTGGTGAACTCTTTGAATGCTCTTGTAGAATTTGGTCGGCTTTACACAGTATCAAATGACACCATAAAGGTTCCTAATCCTTGCTACAATCATCTTAACTGTCCATTGATATCCTCCTGTTCTTTGCATCAATTGTGATTGAGTCCATACATGAAGATCAATCAATACCTCCCAATAACTTTCATTTCATATCAATCAATTCACTCAATATTGAAACTATCAACTCAATTGTCGATGTTATTGGTCTTGTTAGCTCAACTTCTCCTAAAATGGTCGTATGCTGATGCGATGGCATATAGAATCCTAGGAAAAAAATTTCATTGTGTGATATGTTCGGATGTAGCATTGATTCCACCTTATGGGGTGCACAGTGCAATGTCAAAGGCCGTGAAATTTCTGACCTCCGTGCTTCGAGGGTCACTTTGGTCCTTGCAATCAAAGGGGGTCATGTCATTGAGTTCAATGGAAAGACTATTGAGATATTCTCACCACTTCCCTTCTAATAGAGCCAGATATTGTTGAAACACACCAACTCCAACAATGGTTCCAAACAACGGTCTTTAATGCATCTTCACCTTCCCTTAGTCGAAAATACATAGGCACGCCCAGTAGGCCCCTAAAAACAAAAACAATTTGTGAAGTTTTTGAGTTTCCTCGCTCCAAGAAAGCGTCGTGGGTTGTCATTCGTGCTGCTACTACAACAATTGACATGGAATATTTTTACTTTCTCACATGCCCACTTAACATTTATGGCATGCAATGCACGAAGAAATCTATCCAACAATCTGACAACATGTGACATTGCACGAAATGCAATTGTACCTTCCTTGAATGTGACTACCGTAATGTACTTTGAATTGAATTGCATGATCACACTAGGCATTTGGAAAATGTCATTGCGCTCGATGATGTTGTAATTAAACTATTGGGAATCTCAGCAAAGGACCTTCACCTGCTTTCAAGCAAGCCCGAACTGTCTGAAACATCACCACCACGATGAAATATCACCACTTCTTGTTCACACTTTCTATTGGAACAAACACTTTCAATGGAATTGAATGCCTTCACCAAACCCTCATACACTCTAAAGAACTCCCTTACACCTTTGCATCTACCCTTGTCCTGCATGAAATGAAAATAAATTCTACCCCTTCCAAAAACTTTGTTCGCCAACTTTAAGCACCGTTATTGCTCCTCTCTTTTGTTGAAACTGTTCCTTCCTTTTGCACACCCTTTTAATGAAACACTTGTAACCTTTGTTTTTTTCCCCTCGGCTAATCTCAAAGCCATATTTTGGTTTTCAAACCATTTCCCTATATCACCACTTTGTTTCCCTTTTCCCGACTTCATTCTCCATCTACACTAGTTTATGCACACAATACCCTTGTACAACTTTGCATGCCTTCTTTAAGTTATCTTCGTAAGCCTCTATCACTATTACTTATTGTGAAATCCGGCTATGATAATACTTGTTAATCTTGTACATTTCATTGATAAATAATGTGTGTTAGCTCACATGCATTACTATAGCCTTCTTGATTCTTTCATGTGTTTTGTACCACATTCACATATTTCAAATACACATATGGATGTGGATATGTTACTAATAAGGATATCATACATAGTTACTGGTTTTCATCCTAGTCTAATACAAAAGTACCCTTTGTTAGATTGAAAAAAAACTTACATGATCATATAATTTTTAATACAACTAATATTCAATTCAACATTCCACCAACCAATGTTATAATTGAAGATGCAATGTTATAATTAAAGACACAATGATTTCAGACATATTCTTATTGCACCTACATTTGACTTTTCACTAGCTTCTTTATTACTCGAAATCGTTTCAAAAAATAAAATACAAATTTCCTTCTACTATGCTTTGCAATAAACTTCCATTCGATTTATTCCATGCAGACAAAAAAAAAAAAAAAAAAAATACATAGTCCTTCAACACATCCTTCCCTTTCTTCCCACCTTCATTCAACACTTGCACCAAATGTTTCATTGATTCCTTTTTGTAGAAAACTAAAAACCAAACAACTTAATGCCTTGGTCAAACAAAGGGGAAAACAACATCCTTATCTCTCAACTTAGAAAATGCCTTGTATATATCCTCACTTCCCCCATCCTACATATTGACTATTTGATTGCAAAGGTACATGCCTGCTTTCTCATTTACATTTCTGTTTTTTTATTCATTTTGTTTATCGTGCAAATTGGAATAAATATACTTGTATTTTTCCTTCATCACACCAAAACTTTGTTATCTATATACATTATTTCCCCCTTCACATGCCTTGTTTACTTGTCTTTGTCCACAATTCACTTATGCATCACCTTTAACAATATTTTAGTTGCTTAGATAGCTATGAAAAATACTCTCGAGAATGATGCAAGGAAGGCACGTCAGCAAAGGTGTTACACACTTAACAAGGATAGAATAAACACACGACGTCACGTAATCTACAACAATCGACACAACGTTCCTTCTCAAACATCCCTTGTTGAAACTCCCTTACCTTCCCAAATCCAACTTCCTCCCCTTCTATTCAAACCACCCTTTCTATTCTCTCCTCCATTTCCACTCGGTGTCCAAAATTATCCCATCCATTCACTTTCCTCACCTACCAGCTTTTGTATACAACCACCCCCCCAAGTTGCTTCCATTTCAACTCCTCAATATTACATGGAAAATCCTCTCCAACAACCACACCATCATTTTCGTGACAAAATAGAAGCCCCCTACAAACATTCTCCATCTATAACGAACCTTACCCATCCATGAAAACACAATTTCGTTGTGGTGTCAACACCTGTTTCCATTGTGCTTCAGAACGTTCTACCTACTATTTTTCCTTATTGAACAACATGGACCTAGGAGAACAACCACATGTCATTGCTTACTTGACTCAAGTTGAAGAGATGATTATTGCATGTGTCAACCCAATTCTTCAAGTGACCCACGCATGTGGAGGCCAATACAAATACTCTGGCCATACCATTTGCTTCCCTCGAGATATAACTACTATTGCCAACTCTCTTTGATACATGTTCGTAGATATAGATATCCTTGTCATTACTGAATGCAGTCCTAGACACACAGCTTATGAATTTTTTGTCAGTAGATCACGAGCTCTATCAGCTTTGCAATACAAAAGAATAAATGATACCTACTATAAGGATGTCCACGTAAATCCACGCGCGATATCTTCTTTTCCTTAACTCCCAACTGATGTTTCCCTTTACCTACGTCATGTTGCCACCACTTCCTCTGAACCCCAAGAAAGCCTTCCTGAGCTTCCTGATCCTGACCTTGTCCACCCCTGCCAATTTGACCTTCATCCATCCTTGTTTTAATTAACAATACCAAACACCCAAACCGATATTGATGAAATATTTTCCTATGTAGAGTGTTCCAATTTGACTCCCACCCATTCACTTCAATGGCCTGTTGTTGGCCTCTTTCCAGTCAATGAATACAACACTGAGGGCCTCCTCTCCATGGCCTTCCCCAACCTCTTCCCCACATGGTCTACCATGTTAACCCAACCAAGAATAAAAAAAAATGATATGCAAGAATACACTTTTCACCTAATGCGCTACCATGACAATAGATTTGGACAACATCCTAGTTTTTGCTACTACCTATACAACCTTATCATGCGCCATCGTAGTCAAGCAACAACTTTTGGATTCATTAAAAGGGACCTTGCAGATACATTGTCAACAAGTATTGTAGACCTTCGTGACCACCTCCGCCAACTTTCTCCTCCAACAATTTCAGACCAAATTATGCAATTCAACACTTTGCTCCAAGGGAGCCATTCTTTTTGGACCAAAGCTCGAGGGGAACTCAATGACATGATCATTCAACTAGGAAGCCCTTACTTCTTCTTCACACTAAGTTCAGCCGATACCAAATGGCATGAATTGCACATGGCCATGCCTTCCAGTCCTCCATCCAATGCACATGATCATCCTCGTTTGAGAATCCAAAACATTGTTGTAGACCCACATCGTGCATCTCAGTACATCCACTGTAGATTCACAATATTATTAGAAGAGGTCCTACTAAAAGGATTCCATGTAAAGGACTATTGGTGTAGGTATTAATTAATCACTAATTTCCTTTCAGCCTTTATGTACATGCTTTGATGCAACAATCTTACTTGCTCTATTCTATTTTTCTCACGTATGAATGACAACATAAAGGATATGCACATATACATGGTCTTCTATGTTTCTAAAATGCACCTCATATGGACAACCTTGACTGGACCCATGAATATAGCATCACTAATGCCAAGTATTTCTTTGATTCATATGTAACTTCTTGGAACCCTTGGTCCCTCCAACACATAAATCCAGGAATACATTGATCGACGATTTGTGATCCTTGCCTTCTTGCAACAAATAATATCCTCACCTCCAACGAGCTAAAAGACTACGAGGAACTTGTCAACTATGTCCAAAAACACACAAATTTTCATTCCTCTACATGTATTCATAAAAAGAACACTACTACATATTTCCACTATTGAGGCCCTTGGGAGCTACATGAATCCTCTTCCATGCACATCGATGCATTTGGATGAAACAAATATAGCCCTGTTAGGAATGATGATAAGATTAACATCCACAACCTTCACATGCTTACTATTTGGAGGGCCAACATTGACTTCCAACTTTTCCTATCACATCATACTCTCTTGAACTACATTTCCAAATATGTAGCAAAAGAAGAGTCAAAGTTTGAAATCTACCACTAAATGCTATCGTGCCTTGCACATAGTTCTCCTCTTGATGCCCCTACAGTTGCTATCATTTGCAAACTCCTACCTGAAAAAGTTGTTGATAGGGACATTGGTGCCCAATAAACATGCCACATGCTCTAAGAGACCTCCCTTGAAAAATTTAGTCGCTCTTTGCATCTTACCTTGGTGCACTTCCATCTCATCTCAAGATGCAAGTTGTTATGTGGACTTTTGTTGGAGTGAACTACTCTTGTATTTCCCTTTTCACAACTTGCATGATGACATTGGTGGAAGTGTTGAGGAAATTATTGCATATTGGTAACAAATTAAACACACATATCATGCATGTCATGCCCATCATGAACCTAAAGAACCACCTCCTGTTGACTCTGAAAATGTCAATATTCCTGAAATGAATTACCACTACTCCATGGAAATGGACAAATGTAAATTCCTTTCTCAGCTCCACCCGGGTAACAGCATCCTCCTTGATGAACTTGACATGCTTGGCCATCGTGACTTTGATGAAAATCATAATTAGTCCCATTCTCTTATCCCTTCAAACTTGCAAGAGGTTTCCATTTCCTTCATATAATTTAACCGCTCCTCCTTTCAACTCTGCCATCTCCGCTCTTTAAATCCACACTCCATTTCCTCCTTGTCCCAAAGCCAGCTAATGGATTTCAATATCATACTTACCCACTTTTCAAAAAACACCTCAACCACACTAAAGATGACCATCCAAGGTACTGTTGGGACTGGAAAATATTTCATGATTAACTACCTCAAAAATATGTTCCTAGTTAACTCTGCCAATAGAGAAAACCCTCTACTCTTGCTTTCTCCAACTGATGTGAAACTTTCAAAATAAATGCACTAACAATACACTTTTCCCTTCACATCCATGTCTCCTCCATGAAAATATATATCAAATACATTCTCATTGATGAAATGAGCTTCCTTGGCCCTAAAATTCTTTCTCAAATTGATGAATGTTTGCATGATTCTTTCCCATCCAATAGAAACAATCCATTTGGTGGACTCCCTATAATCCTTGTTGGTGACCTTGGACAACTTCCATTAGCAAAATATACACCAATCTATGTGGGGATGTCTCGTGGTAGTGCTCTCTGGAGTAGTTTTGATACAATTGTCACACTCTCAACTGTCCTTTGCCAGCAAGGCACAAGCCCTGAATAGGTTTCATTTCACCAACTCGTCTCCAACCTTCGAAATGCAAACCTTACAATGGATGATTGGAAGCTTCTCATGGCAAGTAAAAAAATCCATCCTTTCACATGATGAGGAACAAATATTTCACAATTATATGCACCTTTATGAAACACATGATTCTCTCGCACTACATAATAAAAACATGCTAAAAAGTTTGAACATACCAGTTGCACATTGCTATGACGAGAAAAGGAAACACTAGTCCTCCACTACTTAAGAAGATTCACAACTTGATGCAAAAGTGCTCCTATGCATTGGAAAAAAAATGATTTTAACAAGCAATCTATGGGTTCAAGCAGGCCTTGTTAATGGAGCACTACGAAAAGTTGTTGCTATTGTTTGCACAACTACTTCTAAACCCAAAAACCTACCATCATCTTTTGTTTTTGATTTCATTCACTACAAAGGTCCATCATGGGATGCTTCAAATCCAAAGTATGTGCCAATCCCCCTATAACAAGGGGTTCTCGCACACAAATACCACTTCGCATGGCATGGGGCTTAAATATCACTATGTTCTACTATGTTTCTTTGCTTTTATGTCTTCTCTATCCATTCACATTTTCTTAAATCTGTATGGTATATCTTGTTATTCAAATAATCCACACAATCTTATCACATGCCAAACACTTACAAAAAAAAGACACATCACAAACAAAGTTTAAAGAACAAATCAAATTGTCCTCAACATAGTATACATACAAAATAGTAAATTATCACTTTGCATTCTACTTTAGCAAAACATTTTTCAGAATTGTCAAAATCTCTAGAATTTCACAAGTTCATCCCAAATTCTAGAGTTTTTAGATAAACATTTCTTAATATCCCACGTAGTAAGAACATCATTCATAATAATTCCATGGTCCATTACTGCAAAAACACTGTCAATTAACCCAATTACTATCGTGGTGGTAGGCACGCCAAAAATTGCTATGGAAACCCAATACAAAACAACAACACTTGTAAAGGCTTCAAAAAACAAATCGTGGTTTCTTGCTCCCAAACGCTATTTGCCCAAAAAAATTGCAACTAACTTGTATTTTTGGCCTCAAATCCAATGAAACAAAGTCACACAACAAACGCTAATATGAACAATGCATCCAAGTCAAAAATAGAATGTTACCAGTAACTATAAGGAAAATGTTGTCATCATGAAGAAAAATACCTCAAATGAAGATTTTATTGTTGCAATTCCTTGTCATGATGATGCTGCAGCAACAATTGCTGGATGGATTATTTTATTTCATTTGAATTAAGTCTTCCAAATTTTTACTTAACTTTTGAATATTGATTTTTTCTTATGTAATCATGATGTTCAATTATCAAAAAATTGGAATGTTGACTTTCACTGTGTAATTGTGATGGATATTGATTAATACATTCACCTTCTTTCTTATCTCTATAAAAATGAATGGAAACTGAACAGATTTATTTACAGTTGCTCAATTTTTTATTAAATTCATGTCTACATGTATGAAGCATTCAAATTTCCCTATATGGGCTCATGTAGGTGTGCTTTTTGTTACAGTTCAAACTATCTTTCTGCTTACAAGATATCATAATTTTCTAGACTTATGGTAAATGCCACATGTTTTATGTTTGCACAATGGAATCATTGAATTTACAAGGGGAAAGAAACACTCTGCATCTCATCTCTTCCAAAAGTCTTATCAAACATTGATATTGTTGCAGACCAGGGTTGTTCCTAATTTATCTTTTAATATTTAAAATAAAGCCGACAAGACAAAAAAACTTATCAATTAAAACCAACAAGTAGATCTTCTACCATTTCCCTTGTTATTCTCAATGGTTAGTATAATTTCGGATCTACTATAATGGTTGGAGGGTGAATGCCTTTCTTCCAAAAGTTAATTTATAATTGTATTTTGTCAAATGGTGGACGATGAAGAATTGCCCTTCTCACATTTAGGCTAGTCTAGTTAGCTTAGTGATCATTATGGATGATCTCTTGCTTTTATATTAGGGCGTGATGGCACCAAAAAATAAATTTGAAATTCTTTCCCTCTTTCTCCTTTGCCCCCCAAAAAAATAGGGGAGCTCGATGGTTGGCCTTCATATCGTTCACACTCGCAAAATCAACTTTGGCGGTAACACTTCTGACAACAATACCACACTCTTAATTTTTCTTTCAACATACTCCCTCCTCTTCATATTGTCATCCACATTCTCCTCACTACTCCTTTGGGCATTCTTTTTCACCTCTTGGTGCGATTTCTAGTACATATAATCTTGATATGTATGTGTTATAATTATATTTTTTTTTGGTTTGTTACAGTATTTATAATTTGGATTCATTTGTAATTTAAAAAGTCTTTATTTAATGGTACTTTTATTAATAAAATTATTTAGCATTATATTTCATTTGAGTCATATAATTAGGTTTTCTTTTTATGTTTTCTCTGAAATTTTTGTCAAAATCATTTGAAAATTACATTTAGTTTGGTTTGCACCTAAGTCATAGGTTTGACAAGTAAAATTCATTTAAAAATTCTTGGGTGAATTTATTCGATGAGGTTCACAAATCTTAAGGAAAACATGAACATGAATAATTTCATGAAAATTCTCTAAAATTATATTATAATTCGTTTCAATTTCCTTAAGAAATCAAACATTTCAAGTTCATTATGAAATCACAGGAAATTCAAAGAGGTGAAAAAAACACTAAAACCCTTAAGACTAAATCCTACTCACTTTGAAAAAAAATTCCAAGTTACCTCACTAACAAAATTTTGCCTCTGAATGCCAAACTTGACAATGATGCACATACTAATATGGGTTAAGTTAGTTTGGGGAAGATGGTGAGAGTCATGTTGTTCAATTACATAGAAAACAACCTTTTTGTTAGAAAGTATAGCAAGAGAGGCTCAATTTGACTTTAGCCTTTGTCAAATTGAGTAAATTGAATTTCCATATTAGCAGGACAACTTGGAGACAATTAACTATTGTGACATGGCTATTGTCACTCAATTAGCTCAATAAATTCAATTTAGTGGGATTTGAGTTTAGTGATGCATGTGTTGAATGCTAAATTTTAGCAATATAGTTCAATTATTTTTAGTTGTATTTAGTTAAATAATGTCTAACTATTGATAGAGTCAGTTGAAGGTCAATTGTGCAGTGAGACAATAGTCTAACTCAAAGATTTGTTAGTTAACTAATCAATCAACCCAAAATAGCTCGTGCATGAATGGAATTCGAATTCCTCAACTGAAGTGGAGGAATTAAAGCTAATGAAAAATTATTTTTATACTAGTGGAGTGTACATAATTATGCATAGAGGCAGTTGATCAATCCTTGGGAATTATGCAAGGAAATAGGGACCTTTCCTATTGTTTAGGTGCTTGAATTAGCTCAGATTTGCACAAGAAAATATGAGGTTGGAGGAGGTAGAAATTGGCTAAGTGTTGGCCATAAGTTCTCATTTAGTAGAGAGAACAATTTTGCTTTTGTGGGTGGTGCTTAGAGCTGGACCATGCAATTGTAATAGTTTCTCTATTCAACTAATTAATCTAAAGAGGCTTGAGGGGTTTTTCCCAGTTGGGTTCCCCTAGAAATCACTATGTACTTGTGGTTTTTCTTGTTGCATGTTTATGCATGTTGTTCTAAATTGTGATTTCCATTCTGCAGATTAGTAGAGTAGAATTTGTGTCTCTTATTTTCAGTTCTAAATCTTGAGTAGTTGCAATTTATGTCAAATTTCTACATGGTATCATAGCCCTGAAATCACATTAGAGACTAGTGTTTCAAATTTTTTCTTTAGGAATTTCGAATTGCAACCTCAGTAGCATTTTTTTCTTCAGATTCGGGAGAATGTATTTCAACGGACTAAGATTAGAGTATGCTCTGAAGGGTAGCTTGAATTTCATAGCCTAGAAGGACCAGATGGAAGTAGTGCTTGATGATAATGGAGTATTGAATACACTCAGACTGACATTAAAAATCCAGTAGCATTAGATGCACAACAGTTAGCCCAGTGGAAGAAGGACACTACAAGATCTAGGAGGATCATCTTGGAAGGTGTGAGAGACCATATGGTCTCAAAAGAAACACCATATGTTATGTGAAAGACATTGTTTGAGCTATTTGAAAATAACAATGACCATAGAAAATTGGCCTTAAAAGATAAACTTTAGAACACTAGGATGTAAAAAAGTGATACCATTCCACAATATCTCTCCAGACTCACTGAAGTTTGATATGAGCTTGGAGGGGTTGGAGTGAATGTTACAGAAGATGATCTAGTGAGCCTATCTCTTCTAGACCAATTGCTCCAAGATTAAATTGCAAAAGCTAAGTAATGGTATACATTTTTGAATAAATAAGTAAGTCTGAAAATGATTAGCAGTTGGAAATCTTGAGGGAGAATGGTAAATGATGATGTGAAAAGAATAAATCTATAAGTCATTTATCATTCATTGTTAATTTGTATTAATAGATTTAATGCAACACTAGAATTAGCATCATGCCAAGGTGAAAGACATGGCAGGAAATAAAGTAGAAGTCTAATTCTATTTCTCTCATAGAATTAGCATCATGACAAGGTGGAGGGCAGGAAATAGAGACAAAATCTACATTGAGAATATGCACAACTAAAATACGTACATATAACAAAAACCCTTAAACTTTGGCGAGATTACATGAAGCATATAGTGTAAAACTTTATATATTCAATGTTTGTATTGTGAAATCTCTTTTATGTGGCGCAAACAATACAATATAGGGAAGAGTTAAAGGTGCACTCAAGATAGACAAAAATCATCTAAAGCTATATACATAATATATCTATGGAAAATATTTGAATATCCAAACAACAAATAAACTATTAGATAGATGCACAACATACACTATAAAATCCCTAAAAATTAGGGTAGGTTGATGAACTATTCGAAGTGATAGCTATTTAACTCTTTCTCTATCAAGGATGCCTATGGGTTAAATTAGGACTTCCCCATTCAAATTCTTCTCCGTTTGAAATTTTCTAAAATCTATTTTTTCTTTTTAAAGGCCGAATAGAGCATGTGAGAAATTAATCAGATGTTATTTAATGATAACATCACATAAAATAATAAACAAAATTACCAACACAAATCTTAATCAACACCACACTTGGGATCTGTGAAGTCCATGGACAACTATAGCGATGCCTTTTCCCTCTAATTTGATCTTATTCTTCTCATTAAGGTTGATATTGTGTTGGGATGTCTCTCTGTCAAAGTCTTAATCACGATTAACATAACAAGAACGATTCGCTCCTGGGAGAAAATAGAATGGAAGAAAGAGATGAAGGCGACACTAATGAAATGATAGTCACCATTTCATTTATTTGTGTTTGGAATCCGATTCATTTATCCACTTTTTATCAAGACCCTTCCTAGTCATTCAAACATTGTTATCACAGTGGTTGACAAATAATTTTTTAATAAGTTATAAAACGAACCGTGTTTCATTAATTTTTTTTATAGAAAATTAAAGACAAGAAAAGACTGAAGAAACTAAAAACCATTCATGTAACTTCTATATTATTTGTTGGATTATGTATTAGACGAAGAATATTATGAGATTATCAAATCCTTGCCATTCATAATTTAATAATTTTAAATTCCTCATGCCCAATTCTAATATAGACCAAATCCTCGCCATTCATAATTTAAAAATTTGAAATTCCTCAAGCCCAATTCCAATATAGACCATGCTTTCGGCATAATTATTATGTTATTTAAATATTTAATATTATAATTATAATTACACCAAAGATGTGCTCTATATTGGAATTCTGCTTGAGGAATTTCAAAATTTTAAATTATGAATGGCCAAGATTTGATAATATGGAAATATTCTTTATCTCATACATGATCCAACAGATAATAGAGAAGGTATGTGAATGATTTTTCAGTTTCTTTAGTCTAGTCCTATCTTTAATTTACTAAAAAATAATTAATGAAACATCATTGGCATTCTAATTTATTAAAAAATTATTTATCAACCGTTACTATGATAAAAATGCTTGAATGGCTAAGAAGGTCCTTGATAAAAAGTGGATAAACGGATTGGATTTCAAACAAAAATAAATGAATTGGTGACTATCATTTCATTAGTGTCACCTTCGTCTCTCTATTCCATTCTATTTTCTCCCACTGGTGAGTCATTATTGTTATGTTAATTATGATTAATACTCTAAGATAGAGACATCTCTGCATAATATCAACCTGGATGAGAAGAAGCAGATCATATTAGAGGAAAAGTTATGCTATAGTTGTCCATGGACTTCAAAGATCCCAATTGTGGTGTTAATTAAGAGTTATGTTGGTAATTTTGTCTATTATTTTATGTCATGTTATTATTAAATAACATCTGATTAATTTCTTGCATGCTCTATTTGGCCATTAACCAAAAAAAATAGATGTTAACAAAATTTCATAGGGGGAGAACTTGAATGGTGCAACTCCTAATTTACCTCGTAGGCATCATTGAGAGAGAAAGAGGTAAATAACTATTGCTTCAAATAGTTCATCAACTTGCTTTAACTTTTAGAGATTTTATTATATACATTGTGCATATATCTAATAACTTGGTTGTTGTTTTGACATTAAAATATTTTCCATAGATACATTGTGTATATAGATTTAGATGATTTTTGTTTATCTTAAGTTCACCTTTATCTCTTCCATGTACTGCGGGTGCAACATAAAAGAGATTTCATAATACATACATTGCATATTTAAATTTTTACGCTATACGTTTCATGTAATCTAGCCAAAGTTTAAGGGTTTTGGTTATATGTACTCCATATTTCAATTGTGTATATTTTCAATGTAGATTTCCTCTCTATAAAATTCCCTACACCTAATTATGATGCTAATTCTAGTGTGATATTAAATCTTGTGGATTTCTTATTTTCACCTTTAAGTCCTATTGGAGTTTTGGTTAATAGAAAGACTTTTTTTGCAGCACTGCTACTGTCTTCTCCACACACCAAAGTGCCTTGCCACCTGACTTATCATTCTCTCTCATGTTTTGCAATTGCTAATTATTTTTCAGTCTTGCTTGTTTATTGAAAAATTTAGACCATTACTCAACTTTTACAATTTAATCTTGGAAAAATTGTAAGATATCCAAATTCACAAAGTGGCATATAAATAATGGAAAATAATGGCATCATCTTATATCAACCATAATTATGCTTGTTATTAAATCAATATTTATTTTTATAATACAAATATTTATACTCTAAAAAAATCTTCTTCAATATTAAATCTATAATATCTTTGTTCAAATATGTTTACCAAAGTATTTGAAACATATTTATTTTAATTAGCGTAACAAATTCGGACACATTACTCACACATTATTGAGAAGCAATTTTTTTATCCATTTGGTATTTCTTATATCCAAAGAAGCATTCTATAATTCTTATCCATTTGAATTTATGGCGAATGGAATTTTTTTTTTTTTTTGAATAAGACTAATTCTATTATCATACAAAAATCAGAAATACATATGAGTTACAATGGGAAAGGCTATGGAAATCTGCCTGGAAGCCCTCTTCTTGCCCTGATTACATTCCCAAAATTGAACGTTATCAAAATTTGGAATACGATAATTTTCCAAAGGCTCGACACATTGACACTGAAGACACAAGGACATTGAACAGACCAAGACACAGACAGACAGACACATAGACAATTACAACCGACACGTTGACATAGATGCTGATGCCGCTTGGCCGAATCATAGACATAAAGATAAAAACATAGAAATGCTCTTGCAGCAGAGGTAACCAAGAGCAAGCTCATTCTTCATCAGTGGTGTAGGGCGCCTCTTCTACTCAACACCCAAATAGGAGAGAATCATCAGAGTCTGAGAGAGGGATGACCGCACTAGAGGGCCTTTCCTGAACCGGCTTGCTAGGACCAGCTAGCGCCATAGGATAGGCTGAGGGGACGCATTCCTTGGCTGGGCGCTCAAGGTCAATTCCAAACCCTCGTCCATGAACCAAATGACTTGTTCCTGCCCAAACCGGATGGCATGCGATGGGGGATTCTTCTCTGCTTTGGCGTTGCCATTTCGATATGGGCTCTGCCCCATGCTCAGAATAGTCTGCCACGTGAATTGCCTCATCCTGTGTAGCACCAGGTTCAACCGTAATAGAGATAATAAGGGTTGAATTAGCCTAAGGGCAGGGAAGTTGATACCTGAGCATGGGAGATTCCTCCTAACCTCCTTCCGCTCTTGCGTCTCTACCAGCTCCTCTGCCACCTTCATCATTGCTGCCTTGGAACCGCTGTGGCACCGACGTGACTTCAATGGAGGAGGAGGGCGAAATGTGACCTTGCCTCTGTGTGGAGGCTCTACCTCTGGTGCCCCCTCGCCTGCTACACATTCTTTGCCTTTCCCTTTGCATTGCGGGATTTGCCAATTGCAGTCTCACGCAGGCCGCAGGAGCTGCTTCTGTGCGGAGGACCTACGCAATTGTAATGCAGTAGCAGGGCCTGCTTTCCCCCGTCTCTGAAACAGGCTGAGTGAACTCCGGATCCCTTCCCCCTTCCTCCGTAGAGCGCATCAGGGATTTCACCTTATGCCAAACCATATCCCCTGGATGAACATGCCCTCCAACGTTAATACCCTCCATTGCACTGGTTGCCAAGCAGCTTGCTCGAGCTGAGAGGATTGGCATTAAATTCCTCTGCCATCGGATTTCATGCGAGGTTTTATCATTCCTTGCAGGGTACCGTCTGTCACCTCTGGGCTGCCACCTGCCCACGTGACCGCCCACCCTCTCAACACATCCCGCCATCACCCGCATCCGGGAGGCGAATGGAAATTTATTAGTACATTAACTTTTTGCTTATTTTTCTACTCAAAAATTATTTTAGGAGTTTGGAATTATATTTACATTTTTTGGTGTACCTTTTACATGATATTTTTTCTTATTAAACTTTTTGTCATGATAGAATTTTATTATGGAAAAGTTTCTTCCACGATTAAAATGTTGTTTTTCATTAGAATCGCACCAAAACAAAGTCTTATGGTCATTTCACTGACCTTGGCTTTTGGTTTATTCACCTTTTTATGATATAAAATAATTATAATCAATTAATGTTAATGAAACACACATATTTAGCTTGATAATAGTGGCGTTCTTCCATCCTCACATTCTAGAGTTTTCACATACTTAATTCGAAATCAACAATATTGTTTGTAATTTTTAGTGCTATTGAACCAACATGTGTATCACACATATCCACCCTTAATTATTTCCATTCCTTTTGTAATCTTATTTGTTAAATCCTTGCTAGCTTCTTCCATGTAATTGATTTTCGTATATAATTTAGACCATTTAGATATCCTTGAAGCTTCACAATAGTAACATTTATACCAATGTAGATCATGTTGGTAGTGATGTCCAACCATCCATGGGCCTCATATTGTTTCATACAAGAAATAAACATCATCTTTCCACCTGTGGAATATAACATTAATCGATTTTGATATGGGATAAGTGCTATGTTATAAAAAAAATAAAATTCAAATTACTAATATTTGGATTCCAGTGCATCAAGAATGTATTTCTTACATTCTTTTGATTACATTCATAGAAGTTATATAAAATATATACATATTAATGTGTATTACCTCTCCTAAATACCTAGTACAACCTTACATCATAATATGGATATTTTAATTTCAACCATGGTTGAGGTGTACAAAGTAATCAATAAATTTTTTCAGTTATGGAAAATAAAAAGAAAAATTATTTGAGAATAATTGCCTTCTATTATTAGGGAATGTGACCATTAGATACCTCTAAGACCTATTTTTTATCACCTCCATACAAATTTTTAACTTATGAAATGCATTATACCAAATCTATATATTTTAGAGAATTCATCCAACAAAAGTAACAAATACCTTCCTTCTAACAAACCAAACCCCTTCTGTATCATTAAGGAGATAGGGTCTTGATTTTTTGTTCAATTTAAATAACATTCAAAAACTACTTCTAAGCCAATAATTGTTTTTTACTTGATGAGATCTTTCATTTGAATACAATTATACTAAATTTTGAATTGTGGCAGCATAAATATCATCCTTGAAAAATTGTTATGATTCCCTCTTTCTTTCTTTCACCTTTCCTCATCAACATCTACACAAATCCATGTGGCAAGTTCCTCACATGTCACCTATTCAGTGCCACATCATGGCTTGTACAAAGCATCACTTCCTTTGACACTTTTTAAGGTGTTCAAAATTGTTTTTCCTTAGGGCATGAAAGAGGGAACATTTCCTACTCTTCATTTTATCCCAAACTCTTTTCATTTGTACCATGTCATAATGAAAATAATATTCTAGCATGATTTTTTGTAGCTCTCTAAACTTTCTAAGTTCTTTTCATGACTTACCTACTCTCCTTTGTTCCATGGCACCTTGCCAGACCTCCAAACTTTTATGGCTTAGTGATAGGTTTTCTATGTCATCGCTTTCATGTTCCCATGCATTACCCCATAATGAAAACATTTGGTGAGCTAATGTATCACATCCCAAATATTTTCATGATACAATACAATAAATCCACAAGCTTTATGTCCTCTTACAATCCTCCATTAAGGCTTATGATATTTGTTTGACATGGAAGGTGACCCACATGCAATATGCCCATCACATGACATAATGTTTTAGGCAGTGTTATTATATTGCAAACAATACAATGTTTTTTGTGCAACACACTTGTCACATGCAACAAAACATGATATGTGACATATAATATACATAACTTTGTTGTTATACATCATTTATTTGGCACAAAAAAGTTCACCATGTAATGTGAGCCCTATTCTGGCTAACCAAAAAAAATATTTTACACCCACAACAACCAATAAAAAGGTGCCACATGTTTTAACAATATCTAATGATAAGGTGCCATGTGGCCATATGTTTCCAATGATGCGATGTCATGTGCTAAATTTCTTATTGCATGTGATTCAATGTTTTCATTGCAATGGCATATCACCAAAATTTCTTATGGCATAATACAATGAATCCTCAAACCTATCCTTTAATGCGAAAACCAATCCAAACAACCTACATGGCCTCTCGCATGGCTTTGAAATTTGGTTGAAGTGCAATATGATGTTAGATGTGTACCTAAAACTTTCAAAAGTCATAATAACTTGCCAAGTGTCCATCAAAGGAACTATTCTCAAGATGTGACATCTAACAAGAATGTACCATGTCTCATTGGTCAACCATGACCATTAATTATATCAAATGAACATTTTTTTCCATAAGGTACAAGCCATATAACAAGAATAAAATGTTCATGTGATATGCCCAATAGGAATTTAAATTGCACTAAATATTTTTGTAACTTTTTATGAGATAGGAATAAGGCATGATAGATTATGGCATGCCAGTAATGACCCACAAAAAAAATAAAATTAAATTGGACTTATGTGAACTTGAATACTCTAATTTGTTATATTTTAAGGTCAAGAGGTCAAAATCCAAACAGTGTGGCATGGAATGGATGGCTATGCATCCAAAGGTTAAAGAATTCAACTTTATTGATCATCCCTGCATCACTAGATTAGAACGCTAGTGATCTCAATATCTCAAGGGGACATGTCATAATATGTTGATTGGGTTAGTAAATGAAGTCTATGTGTGGTATTGTTAATCCCATCAACACCAATAATTACCATTAAGGAAGCCATTATTCTTCTATCAAGCCTAGGAAAGATCTTTTGGACCTTTTTATATTGATTACATAGGCATAAGAAATATGCCAAAGATCCATCAAATAGAGCACATGTAATTGTGGAAACCTATCCCAAATCACACACACACACACACACCTCTAAAACATCATATCATATATATCATTCATGATTCATACTTACAATTTACTTCGATATAGCCTCATACACATGTAAACATGAAATTGTAAAAAGGAAGGCATGAATCTAATACACAGTCTTCAATATACATAGTAGTGAAAGGGAGGTTCTCATGTCAATTCACCCATGCAATTCCTTCACAATAATATCATATTAAAATAGATATAAATATATATGTATACATTGTCAATGAAGGCTCTTGTGATGGAAATATCCATCAAGGATATATTCCTAAAACCTATTTTTTTGTGAATTGGTGCAATAAAAAACTAGGATAGGCTCATAGTTTTGTAATACAAGATCAATTTTCATTGCTACCACTATAACCTTTAGGCATACCAATGTGGCCCCTCATGTGGCACACAGGTTTAATTGGGGTTTTGATCTAATGATGTCACAAGGATTCCATTAATAGTACACTCTTTTTCCAACTAATCTAAACCCAAGGATGATATATGCATAAAACTTATCAATCAAAATCTACAAGGTTTTCCAATAAAATTCATCTATAGTAGATTTCAAATACCCTTAAGGCTTATGAATGAAATAACATGCTTCATAGGGGAAGTAGATGTGAGGATAAAAATATAGAATTACCACTCAACCTTGCATTAACATCTTATTTCATCTAAACCAAGCATAAGTCATGGTGATTCTCAAGAAAAGGGTATACTTTAATGTCATGATTTCATAGGTAGAAGGACAAATAAAATCCTCTAAAAATCAATGTTTATTTTAAAAAGATTAATGATATCAAATCAAGGGTGTAAAAGGATTCAATAAAACTAGAGGTTCTAGACCTTAATTAAATAATGAATCATCACCATAGTCTAACTAAAACTATCACACTCCAAGGAGTAATAGCATTTTGTCAACAATTCTATTCTGAACTCTCATAATTGCAAGCATATAGGTTAACCATAATTGTATATATTTTTAAGATATATAGAAGTTTTGTGAATACTAATCAGGTTAGTCGATTAATTGAGGAGTATTGTTGGCCAAAAGTCAATCCACATCGATTGGTTTTAGTTAGTACCTTTGAAGATGAAAGATTCATTGTTGGAACACCTCTACTACAACACCATTTCTCTAACATCATTGTTGTAACATTTTTAATAAAAAAACATTGTTGTAACACCTCTATTATAACATGGCATTGTCATTACATTGCTAGAAACCCATTATTTTATATGCACTAAATTTTTGTTGAGTTATTGAGAAGAATGACTTGCATTGGTTCCATGCCTTTATAGGGGCTTGTGGTGAACTGGTGGGTTGCCTATGTTGATAATTAATGACAACTTGGGAACCAAACTAAGAGGTGATGGTTTGATATGGAGTTCAACCACCATCACTATTTAGCATCCAAAGGAATGTTGATAGATCAAGGGAAATTACCAAGGAAATTGAACCAATGTAATAGTTTAGCCTCCTATCCATTATTTAAGAAGAAGGAAAGGATTGGAGAGAAAGGGATTAAAATGAGGGGGTAAGAGATTATATCAAAGTAATGAAACCAAAAAAGAGCTAAAGGGTCTAAAATAGGAAGGAGCTCATGTAGCTAGAAATGGAAGACATCCATGTGAGTTTGGTGTGGAAACTATAGGGCACATGTTGAGACATAACATAGAATAAAAATATACTAACCATAATAGATATTTTTTATGCATGTGATTAAGAATGAAGAAAAAGAAACATTATCATCTCCTATCTTGCTTCTTGTGAATTATTTCTTAGTTCCTTAATTGTATGTGTTATCTTGAAATTTTTATAATACTAGCACACAAATAGCTATGTGTTTTGTGGGAAACAATTGGGTTTCTATAAAGGTTGTGTACACAAATTTAGTTAACCTTTTCTTCAGGTTGCAATAGAACTCATTTAATCTCATGGGATTGGTTCCTTGTTTTTTCTTTTTGTAGTATGTGGTCGTAGTTGAAGCTATGAGGGGTTGTTAAATGAAACTATTAGAGGGAATATTGTTATAAGCCAAACCTATATAGGGCTTTTGAATGTTAGTTAGGTTGAGGTCATTACAGAACTTGTAGGAATGACATGATGCAAACAAGGAGAAAAATGAGTAAGTCCAAGGAACAAAGAATTGGAGGAATTAAGAATACGAATATAATATTTGGAAAATAAAAGCCTTGTGAATGTTGAAGAATACTGAAAGTTGGATGATGAGGTTGAATAAGAGAGAGATAGTGAGGAAGTGGACCAAACTATATGTTTAACATCCATTCTAAAAGACAAAATTAGTGCAAAGGTGTAATTTTCATCCTATTATGGAAGCTTAAATACCGATACTTTCATTGATCGAATAGGTGATATTGAAAGGTATTTTGAGAATAATGATTTTCAGGAATTGAGTCATATTCAATTCTCCATGACAACGTTAAAGGGACATGTTGCATTTTTGTAGGATATGTTAGACAAGGATAGGGTAGACAATTATATAGAGAAGAATAAAACCTAGAGGAAGATTGTGAGAAAAATCAAGGAGATATTCCTACATCTTGATTACCAATAGAGTTCATATAAGAAATCGTAGAAGTTGAGGAAGAAATAACTAACTACCTGAGAATATACTAAGGATTCTTTCAACCTATCATTTAAATTAAGGATTAAAGAAATGAAATGTTACAGCAAGGAAAATTACGTTACTATATTAACATATCATGTTGAAAAGGAGATGAACATACATTTAATTTCAAATGTGGATGAAGCCTATCAAGTTTCCTTCAAGGTGGAAGAAAATATTGGTAGAAAACAATAACAAAAATCTCATGGAAAAGGACCCATAGGAATAGGTACTACAAGTAATACTAAAGGAAAGGAAAACTAGTACATAGGGGAATACATGAGCAAAGAACACTAGAAGAGGCAAAGGATTTTGAAGAGGAAAATGTAAGAGTATTATTAATTTCTACAAATGTATAGTAAAGGGGCATAAGGCATCTAAATGTTAGGAGAAATATATTTCAAGAAGAAAAAGGTGAAGCATGAACACGTCACATAGGTAGGAATGAGGAAAAAAATTGATGTTTTGAATGGTTCTTCTTTAACATGAAAATAAGATAAAAAAGAACATGGATAGAGAAGGAAGGATTTAAAAACAAAATGCAAAGTCTAGGGATTTTTTTTTTTTTTTTTTTTTTTTTTTTTTTTTTTTTTTTTTTTTAATTTGGTCATAGATGGTGAAAGTACAAAAAATTTGGTATCAATGGAAGTCATAGAAAATTTAAAGTTAAAATGCATCCCCCATCTCAATACATATAATATTTTATGGTTACAACTAGGACAACAAGTCATCATGACATATTAGTTCCGATTGAAGTTTTAGACTGGAAGCCATTGTGAGTAGCTCCTATGTGATGTGGTTTAGATTGATGCATTAAAGTCCTTAGAATACCATGGTTAATTGATAGGAATGTTTTTAATGATCGTTGGAAGAATGCTTATGAATTCATAAAGGCTAGATGGAGATATAAGTTGGAGACAATGTAGGAATGTACAAAAAGAAGAGAAAGAAGTTATAATAGCCAAGATGTGGGACATAATAATAACTAAAATATTTTTTGTTTAGCTAAGGGGATTTTGAAGGAATATAAGAAGGTTAATTTTTATTTGGCCATAATTCTAAAGTAATTTTGAGAAGGTGGAGGATAAACTCTATCCCATTGTAAATTCAACGTTTGTTGAAGGATTTTGAGGAGTTGTAGAATATTTTCCACTATTCTTATCTCCCATGAGAAGTATATCACATCATATTGAATTGATATCAAGGTCAAGTTATCCTAAGAGATATCCTTATTGAATTACATCATCAAAGAGAGAAAACGTGACTAAGAAGGTATAAGAGTTGCTTAAGAGAGGTGTGATGAGAGAGTTTAAATCCCTATTTTTTACCAATAGCGATAGCACCCAATGATCCAAGTGGATCTCGAGACACAAGTGGCATGAAAAGGGTTCAAATTTCAAAGTGGCAAAAAGTTGATTGACTTGACATCAGATCGAAGTGCTCGTCACCCTGATTCCAACGGTGTGAACAACACTCCAATCCAAGTCCAGATGAAGAAGATAGAGGCAATCAAAGTTTTGGTTGACTTTCGCTAACTCGGCACGATTAATGGAGACACAATTTGGAATTTTTTTGGCGTACAGAATCTGAACAACTCCGACTGGATTTCGGGTGAAATTGTCGCCTCGAAAAAATGTCTCCTTCGTCCAGATTCTAAATTTTCAAAAAAACGGCCCATATTGTTATATGAAACAAAAATTATTAAAAAAAGGGCTGGCGGGCCATCAACCCCGCCACCCCAATCATTATCACATGTTTTATAGAGGGGAGGGCCAATACCCTCAGCCCCTCCCACCATACTTTGCAGTTACCATTGGGGGCCTGTGAGTTTAGGCCATTACATACATGGAGGTGGCTAACCCTTGGGGCACAGACCCAACCTCCATTAAAATAGATACCACCCAATAATAAGGATGCGATGCCGTAGGATAAGGGAAAGGTGAGGTGGGCGGGCTGCCCAAGGCGAGCCCAACTCGACCTCCTTCCCAAAATTAATGTTTTGTTATGTAAAAAAGGGAGGGGGCAAGGTTTGACCGCCTAACCCCCTCCACAACAAATGGATCTTCAACCATTTCGCCAATGGAGTTTTTGTAAACTTTGCCCACCTTTTGCATATTTAAAATCAGTCATCAAGTGCACCCAGGCAGAGGAGGAGTGTGCACATAGTTCGAGGTAGGTTATTTTGCAGCTGACAGTACCATGAGAAGTGCAAAGAGGGGTAGAACCATGATCTGAGCAATTTCTCCAGGGGGCTAGATTTTCACTTTGTCAGATTCTGACAAATTTAATATGTTTTCAGAATTTCTCGACACCATGAACGCAATGGTGCTGTCCATTTCTCCAATAGATTTCTGGATTTTTCGATCGTTTTTTAGTATGGAGGTATAAGACTTGCATTGATCGAGTAGGGCCTGTAGGCATAGTCCAAGTCGGATGAACTTCGTTATCAAGTTTCTTGTCTTCTTTCATGCTTTATGTGTTTCTCCTCTTCTCTCATGTGCACATTAAATTTCTATGTTTAATCTACAATTTATGCATGTAATTCTTTAATACACCTATAAGAAAAAGATCTTGGATCAAGTGGTATCAGATCAAGTCTTTGTAGATGTGAATTGCATGTTTTTATGCTAACGAGAAACAAGCTTCGAAGAGGCGAAGGGAAACTAAAGTCTTTTGATCCCGAAGCAGGGCGTACAGATCAAAGGAGAAACATGGCAGATGAAGAGGCTCATCATGAAGAGGAGCGCAATTTCTGCAAAACCTTCTATACAATGGTAGAAAATGTTGGTTAGCTTATTTCAAGGTTGGAGAAAGCAGAAGAGAGAAATATAGAAGAACAAGGTTCAGTGCATGGAAATGGTGGAGAAGAACCCCCTCCTTCTCCTTCCATGAGTGAAAGTTCTTCTTCCTCCCATAACCATCATCATAGAAATTCAAGGGATGCATCTAAGAAACCTTTCTTTAAATTAGATGTCAAATTTGATCTTCCCATGTTTGATGATGAAAGTAATGGAGAAAATATTAATGACTAGATTAGGTAGATTGAAATCTACTATAGGATTCAATAGATTGAAGAGGATGAGGCAAAGATTCAACTGGCCTCTCTTCGGCTAAGTAGCACCACTCTCATCTAGTGGGAGAGAAAATTGCGAAGTAGTAAGATTGTGGGTAATCTTCTTTCCTCATGGCCTAGTTTCATTTCTTCATTAAAGGAACAATTTTATCCCTTGGGTTATAAGCAAAAATCCTTAATGGATTGGTAATACTTAAGGCGAGGCAGAGGTCAAGATGTTCAAAGCTTTATAGAGGAGTTCACAAAAAAAGCACTTAATTTGGGCATTGCACTTGACTCACCTGAAGTAGTAACTAAGTATATTGGATCATTACATAGTTACCTTGGACATTCATTATTATTGGTTGAACCAAATACTATTGACTCGGCTAGTGTAAAGGCCATCCATCTTGAGAATAGGGGAAAAAATGAAAGAGATGATCATTTCAAGAAACCACCTTTCAAACGTCCAAATGGCAAACCCAAAAGTGAAAGGAAAAAGAAAGGAGAAGAGGATGACATCAACCAAGAAAGATGAAGGAGAAATACCTTATTGCGCTCACTGCAAAAAGGAAGGTCACAACGATGATCATTATTGGAAACTATACCCGGAAAAGACACAAAGAAGTATGGAGGAAAGGGAAAGTAGAAGACAGTGGCAATTGTGCAGCAAGACCTTGGATCCAATTCTGGAGATGAAGTGTTGGTCACAACAATAGGAACAAAAGGTACCCTTACACCTCATGTTAATTCTGAATCACATGAAGGCACTAGTTCAAGAGATGAGTCTCTTCCTAATGAACGAAAAAGAATTGATCTATTTCATATTAGAGTTATCATAAATCATATAAAAGTGGAAAATTTATTTGATACCGGATCCCAAGAAAACTTAATTTCAGAGTCCTTGGTAAAGAAGCTAGGCTTAGAAACCAAACCACATCCAAAACATTACTCACTTGGATGGATACATGATAAAGAAAAATTGAATGTAACTAAGAAATGCAAGGTTAAATTTGTGATCGCTTCTAAGTTAGTGGATGAGGTAAAACTTGATGTGATACCACTGGATATCTGTGGCATGGTGTTAGGGAGTCCATATCTATATGATATAAAGGCAATCTTCTTCCGTCATGAAAATAAATACCAAATCACAAAAGATGGGGTAGAATATTGTGTAAGGGCTCATCAAACTAAAATCAATGCCAGCCTTGTAAGTGCAAGACAAATGAAGAGGTTGGTGAATTCCAGTAAGGGTTGCATGCTTGTGGTTGTAAGGGGGAAAGATGAAGAATTATCTGATGCTTTCTAGTGTTGTGATCATGTGCATAAAAAGGAATTATGTGAATTAATTTCTAACTATGATGAGATATTTCAAGAACCAAGGGGGTTACCTCCGAAGAGGGAAACCCAGCATGAGATCCATTTGTAGCATGACACTCCTTTACCAAATATTGGCATGTACAGGATGTCGACCATTGAGATGGAGGAGATCAAAAAACAGGTGCAGAAACTATTGAACCAAGGGGTCATTAAACCAAGCACTTCTCCATGAAGCTCACTGATTGTCTTGGTGCTGAAGAAGGATGGCACATGGAGGATGTGCATGGATTATCGAGAACTAAACAAAATCGCGGTGAAAAATCGTTACCCTCTTCCACACATAGATGATTTATTAGATCAATTAAAGAATACTATTTATTTCACCAATTGGATTTGCGTAGTGGCTATCACCAGGTCTGAATTGCAGAGCAGGATGTGTGGAAAATCACCTTCAAGACCAAACAGGGGTTGTTCAAATGCATAGTGATTCCATTCAGACTTTGAAATGCTCCAGCCACTTTCATGAGGTTCATGAATGATCTCTTTAGGCCTTTCATTGATGAATTTGTTCTTGTATATCTAGATGATATTCCTGTCTTTAATAAAAGTTGGAATGAACATGTATGCCATGTGAAGAAAGTGCTTGATGTATTGAAAAAATAAAAACTCTATGTAAAATTGTCATAGTGTGAGTTTGGGAAAACCTCTTTGGTTTACCTAGGTCATATTGTTGGTCGTGGTCAACTAAAATGATCCTTCTAAAGTTGAAGAAATTGTAAATTGGCCTAAGCCTAGTAGTGTAATCGAGGTTTGCAGCTTTTTAGGTGCAACACAGTATTGGAGGAGATTTATTGCCAATTTCTCTATTATTGCAGCACCTTTACACACATTGACAAGTGTAAAGCAAATATTTCAATGTGGAGGAAAGAATCAGAAGTCCTTCGAAACATTGAAAGAAAAGATCAACACCTCACCAGTCTTGGCCTTACCAAATTTCCAATATCCATTCAAGATTGAGACAAACGCCAGAGGATATGCCATGGGAGCTATATTGATGCAGCAAAAGAAGATGATATGTTACCATTCAGAGAACAAGCTATGATAAAATATCCCACTTATGACAAGGAGTTATATGCATTGGTCCAGAGTGTGAAAAAGTGGAAACACTACCCGATCGGCAAGGAGATCATCATCCATACGGATCATCAGCGCTTGTAGTATCTTCAGTCACAAACCAAGTTGTAGCAATCTCATCATTTCAGGTGGATGGGTTTTCTTCAACAATTTCATCTGGTAATAAAGTATATGAAGGGCACTAGAAAAAAAGTGGTTGATATGCTATCTCGCCCTCCTATTTCTGCTTTTGTTATTTTTCATAATGCTTCATTATCTTTTGAAAGTTATGTTGAACAATATGCTAATGATGATGACTTTAAGGAGATTTATGCAAAACTAACCCATGGTTCACAGGTGGACAGCTATCACTTGCAGGGGAATCACCTTGGTAAATTGTGCATAGCCACAGGAGAAAGGGTACGTGTAATCCGGGAGGCCCACACCTCCCTTGTGTCTGGTCATTTTGGCGTTGAAAAAAATTTGTGTCATGTACAAAGATTTTGTTTTTGGCCTTATATGAAGAAAATTGTGACTCACTATGTAAAGGGATGTGTTATGTGTTCTGTTTCAAAGCCCTCTAATAGAAAACTTAGGCTCTACACACCACTCCCTATTCCGAGTCATCCATGGGAAAGTGTGTCGATGGATTTTGTAGGAGGTTTTCCTTTGTATAGAAAAAGTCATGACTATTTGTATGTTGTCGTTGAGCGTTTTATTAAGATGTGTATTTTAATGCCCTGTAAAAAGTAGATCACTGCAGAGTAAACTGCTTATCTTTTCTTTCAGCATGTTTGGGTCCATTTTGGGTTGCCCACATCAATTGTGTCAGATCAAGACTCTCACTTTCTCGGAGAGTTTTGGACCAGCTTTTGGAAGATGATGGACACCAAGCTGAAAAGAAGCACGTTATTTCATCCAAAGACTGACGAGAAGATAGAGGTTGTAAACTACACCATGGTACACTTGTTGCGAGGCTATTGGGAAACATCCTAAGTTGTGGGACAAGCATCTTCCATATGTGCAACTTTCCTACAATCGAGTAGTGCACTCATCTACGCCTAGTTCACCATTTGAGACATGTTTTGGCTACCTACCAAAAGATGCTTTTGATATGGTCTTTGGAAGGGAAAATGACTCTAGTGGACGTGATGACAGGGACAAAGCACAACAATTCATTTAGCGGATCCAGTTGATTCACCAAGAAGTATAGGAGCAGTTGAAGAAAAGTCAAGCCCGGTACAAGGCTCGACATGACAAACATCGAGTCGACCATCAATTTCAAGTGGGCAACAAAGTGTGGTTCCATATCAGCAAGGACAGGATGAAGGGATAAGGGAAGAAGTTGCGACCAATCTAGTATGGTCCATTCACCATCTTGGAGAAGAATGGAAATAATGCCTTCCATCTCGATTTGTCGACATATATGCAAATGTACTCCATAGTGAATGTGGAAAACTTAAAGCTGTATGAGCCACCATTGATTATGGACACCGAAGAGGTGGGCACAGTTCCTCCAGTTGATGATTTTGCACTAGAGTATCTCGATGAGTTACCTGAAGACATCATCCTTGACAGATGAACTAGGACTTCATGACGGGGAGATGTGGAATACCTTAGAGTTTGTTTCAAGAGGATGCACCCTAGCAAGGCAAAATGGTTGGAAAAAGAAAGAGTGAGGGAACAATTCCCTCACTTGCCAATTGACTGATAAATATTTTGGCAGTCCAAAAGCTCCTCAATGGGGAGGATTGATCCAGGTGGATCTCCATAAACAAGTGGCATGAAAAGGGTTCAAAATTAAAAGTGGTGGAAAGTTTATTAACTTGACATTGAAGTGCTCATTGCCTTGATTCCAACGGTGCAAACGAAACTCCAATCCGAGTCCAGATGAGGAAGATAGAGGCAGTCAAAGTTTTGGTTGACTTTTGCTCACTGGGCAGGATTAATGGAGACACAATTTGGAATTTTTCTGGTGGATGGAATCCAACCAACTCTGGATGGATTTCGAGAGAAATTGTTGCCTCAATAAAATGTCTCCTTTGGTCCAGATTCTGAATTTTCAAAAAACGGCCCATATTGTTATATGAAACAAAAATTATTAAAAAAAGGGTGGCGGGCCACCAACTCCACCACCCCAATCCTTATCACATGTTTTATGGAGGGGTGGGCTACTACCCCTGACCCCTCCCACCATACATTTCTGTTACTATTAGGGGCCCATGAGTTTATGTGGGGTTGTTACATACGCGGAGGTGGGCCGACCCTTGGAGCATAGACCCAACCACCATTAAAACAAACACCGCCCATTAATAAGGATACACCACCATAGGATAAGGGATAGGTTAGGTGGGTGGGCTGCCCAATGCGGGCCCAGCCCAACCTCCCTACCAAAATTAATGTTTTGTTATGTAAAAAAGGGAGGGAGCGGGGTTTGACCACCCGACCCCCTCCGTAAAAAACGAACCTTCAACCTTTTTGCCAATGGAGTTTTTGTAAACTTCGCCCATGTTTTTCATATTCAAACTCAGTCATCAAGTGTGCCCAGGTAGAGGAGGAGCATGCACGTAGTTCGAGGCAGGTTATTTTGTAGGTGGCAAAACCATGAGCAATGCAGAGAGGGGTGGGACCATAATTTGAGCAATTTCTCCAGGGGGCTAGATTTTCGCTTTGTCAAATTTTGACAAATTTTGTATTGTTTCAGCATTTCTCGATGCCACGAACGCTATGGTGCTGTCCATTTCTCCAACAGAGTTTTGCATTTTTTAGTCGATTTTTAGTATGGAGGTATAAGACTCCTTTTTTGTAACTGATGCTTGTACTCTTCTTTCTCATGCCACTTAATGAATGAAGGCCTCCCCATTGATCGAGTAGGGCTCGGAGATGTAGTCCAAGTCGGATGAACTCCATTACCAAGTTTCTTGTCTTCTTTCATGTTTTATGTGTTTCTCCTCTTCTCTCATGTGCAGATTAAATTTCTATGTTTAAGCTACAATTTATGCATGTAATTCTTTAATACATCTTTAAGCAAAAGATCTTGGATCACCCAACAAAGGAGGTAAATGATGAATTTGTGAAAATTAAAAGCCATTAATAATATCACCATTAATTGTAGGTTTTCCTTACCTAGGATATGGGACCTCATGGATTGTGTGAGTGGAGCCAAGTAATCTTGAAACATTTTATTAATAGAGTGGATATAATCATATTTAAGTAAAGGAAGGTGATGAATGGATGACAATATTGTAGAGAAATGATGGATTTCTTGAATGGATAGTCATGAGACATGAATTACCCAATATTGATATAATAGTAATGAGACTTATAAATGAAGTAGTCAAACAATTTTTGGTGAATTTTTTATATTGTATAACTAGTTGAAATTTTTGTCCTGACTAAAACCAAAGAATAAACTTCGAGCATGTGAGAAAGGTGTCACAATAGATCAAGGAAGATAAACTATTAATAAATTTAAAGAAGGTCACATTCCTAAAGGAAGAGTTAGTGCATTTTAATTTTTTATTTTATTTTTTATTTCCAAGGAAGGATTGAAAATGGATTCTAAAAGGGTTACTGTGATTTTAAACTAGCCAGTACCTAGATGTACTTTTGATATGAGAAGCTTTCATGGCTTAGCAAACTTCTGCAAGAATTTATTCTAAAATTTCAATGATATTTCTGTGCCACTTATAAAGTGTATGGAAAAATGTAAAATCCAATTCACAATGAGAGTCATGAAATCTTTTGAAAACTTGAAGAATAAGATAACTTAGTATGAAGTTTTTGCGCTTTCAAATTTTAGAAAGGTGTTGCAAATGATTGTGATGCTGGTAGTTCAACAATTGGAGTATTTTTGATTCAATAAAGAAGATCAACTGTATTATTTACTTAGAAGTTGACTGATTCTTAGAATAATTACTCTATCTATGATTAGGATATCTATACTATTGTACAACCTTTGAAGAAATGGTGGCACTAATTTCTACCAAAGGAGTTGGCACTATTTACTAATCATAAGGCATTGCAATACATCTATAATCCATGTAAGCTTAATCGATAACATTTCAACTGGATAAAGGCTTCACATTGTTAAGTATTTTTTTTGACACAAAAGTCTATAAAATCAAATAAGGTTACATATGTGTTAAGTCATATGATAATGCTATTGAATTCTTTGTTAATATAAGGAATTGTATGAAGAGGATACAAATTATAAAAAAGCTTGGAAGGAATGCAAGGTGCCTAGGAGTATTAACAAAACTTCTTATTTCAATTTACACATCGAAGAAGGATTATTATTTAAGAATAAAACTTTGTGCATTCCAAGGGAATTGTTGCACCTAAATCACATCAATGAACTACATACTGGAGGTTTGGGTGGACATTTTGGTGTTGACAAGATCACAAATTTAGTGAAAGAGACATATTTTTGACCTAGAATTAACAAGCATGTTAAGAAATCTTTGTGTTATAGGATTTGTCAGTTGGTGGAAGGAAGGAGTAAGAACATAGGATTACATACTCCACTACTAGTACTATAGAGACGTTGGGAAGATTTATGTATGGACTTTGTTTTGGGACTACCTCAAATAGAAGAAGGTCATGATTCTATAATGGTTTTAATAGTTAGGTTTTCAAAGATGGCACATTTTACGTCATGAAATAAATCCGTTGATGCTACTAATGTGATCATTTTTTCCTTTATCAAACTAAGAAACTACATGGAATTCCATGAAGTATCACATATAATAGAGATACTAGACTCCTTGGACCATTTTTGGAGGGTATTTCACAAGATTGTGGTTTTAATTTTCTATACAATTTTATGTACCATCATAAACTATACAAACACACCAAGGTGGTTAATTAGAGTCTTGGAAATTTCCTAAGGACTTTGAGTGGAGAAAAACTAGGAAAATGGGATTTAGTTTTGGCACAAGATGAATTATGTTACAACAATTTGATCAATATGTATAGGGGAAGGATTCCTTTTCATATTGTTTTGGAAACTAACCAAGGGGAGTTGTGGATTTGGTTAAGATTCCAAATATGGAGGATAAAATGAGTGTTGATGCAAGTGAATTTTCATAGGACATGCATATGTAAAAAAAAAATATGTAGTCGAGCAATGCTATATATAATAAATGGGAAGATTTTTGAAGGAGAAATAATGGTTTCAAAAAGTGAGATATGGTGATGCAACATTTGGGGAAATAAATATTTCCCAAAGGTACATATGACTCAAGTATAAGAAAATAAGTCCATGACAAGCCCTGAAGACGATGTCTAACGATGATTATAAGTAGGATTTAATGGAGGGATTTGGTTCCATTATCTTCAATGTTGCTTATGCATATGGGTCTCATTAAGGATCAAGAGGTGATGAAGGGGGTACCTTGGATGAGTGGAAGAAAATTTTTCTCATCAAGCAGGGGTATAATGAGTATTTTATCAAGCAAAGAAATGTAGATTTTGAGTATGCATCATGGGATTTAGAGGAAAATTTTGAATGCGTACAAGGGTCTTCTGCCCCTACAATGGTTGTAATATCATTGGGGTTTTGATCTAATGATGTCACAAGGATTCCCTTAATAGTACACTCTATCTCCAACTAATCTACATCCCAAGGATGATATATGCATACAAGTTATCAATAAAAATATACAATGCTTTTCTAATAGAATTAATCTATAGTAGATTTTAAATACCCTTTAGGGTTATGGATGAAATGACATGCTTCATAAGGGAAATAGATGTGAGCGTAAAAATATAGAATTACCACTCAACCTTACTTTAACATCTTATTTCGTCTGGACCAAGTATACGTCATGGTGATTCTCAAGAAAAGAGTATACATTAATGTTATGCTTTTATAGGTAGGACAAATAGACTCATAAAAAAATCAACGTTTATTTTGTAATATTAATGATATCAAATCAACGTGTAAAAGGATCCAGTAAAACTAGAGGTTCCAAACTTTAATCAAATAATGAATCATCACCATAGTCTAAATAAAAATCTCACACTCCAAGGAGTAATAGCATTTGTTCAACAATTCTATCCTAAACTCTCATGATTGCAAGCATAGAGGTGTAACCATAATTGTATATATTTTGAAGATATATATAAGTTTTGTGAATTCTAATCACGTTAGTGAATTAATGCAGGAGTATTGATAGATAAAAATAAATACACATCAATTGGTTTTATTTAGTACCTTTGAAGATGAAATATTCATTGTTGGAACACTTGTACTACAACCCCATTGCTCTAACATCATTCTTGTAACATATTTACTAAAAAACAATTGTAGTAACACCTCTATTACAACCTAACATTGTCATTACATTGTCAAAAACCCATTGTTTTTTATGCACTACATGTTTGTTGAGTTATTGAGAAGAGTGACTTCCATTGATTCCATGCCTTTATAGGGGCTTTTGGTGAACTGGTGGGTTTCCTATGTTGTGAAGTAATGACAACTTGTGAAGCAAACCAAGAGGTGATGGTTGGATATGGAATTAAACCACCGCCAGTATTCAACATCCAAAGGAATGATGATAGATCAAGGGAAATGACTTAGGAATGTTAACCAATGTAATAGTTTAGCTTCCCCACCATTGTTTAAGAACAAGGAATGGATTGGAGAGAAAAGGATTAAAATGAGGGGGGTGAGAAAATACATTAAAGTAATGGAACCATAAAAGAGATAAAGGTACTAAAATAGGAAGGAGCTCATGTAGCTAGAAATGGGAGACATCCATGTGAGTTTGGTGTGAAAAATATAGGGCACATGTTGAGACATAACATAGAATACAAATATACTCTAATCCGTAATAAAAATTTTCTATGCAAGTGATTAATAAGGAGAAAATGAAACATTATCATCTCTTATCTTGTCTTGTGAATTATTTCTTAGTTTCCTCATTGTATGTGTTATCTTGAAGTTTTTATAATAGTAGCATACAAATAGCTATGTGTTTTGTTGGAAAAAATTGGTTTGCTATAAAGGTTGTGTACAAAATTTAGGTAACCTTTGATTTAGGTGTTAGTAGAACTCATTTAAGCTCATGGGATTGGTTCCTTGTTTGTTCTTTTTGTAGTATGTGGTTGTAGTTGAAGCTATGAGGGTTTGTTTAAAGCAATTGTTAGAGGGAATATTGTGATAAGCCAAAAATGTATAGGGAATTTGAATGTTAATTAGGTTTAGGGTCATTACAAAACTTATAGGAATGTCATGATGTAGACAAGGAGAAAAATGAGTAAGTTCAAGGAACATAGAATTGAAGGAATTGAGAAGAATAATATTATTTGGAAAATACAAGTCTTGTGAATGTTGAAGAAGAATGAAAGTTGGATGATGAGTTTAAATAAGAGAGAGATGGTGAGGAAGTGGACCAAACAATATGTTTAACATCCTTTATGAAATATAAAATTAGTGCAAAGGTGGAAGTTCCATCCTATTATGGAATCTTAAATACCGATACTTTCATTCATCAAATAGGTGAGATTGAAAGGTAATTTGAGAATAATGATTTTCAAGAATTGAATCATCTTCAATTTTCCATGGCAAAGTTAAAGGGACATGATGCATTTTTGTGGGATATGTTAGAGAAGGATAGGGTAGACAATTAAAAAATAGAAGCCTAAAACCTAGAGGAAGATGGTGAGAAAAATCAACGAGATATTCCTACATCTAGATTACCAATAGGGTTCATATAATAAAGAGTAGAAGCTAAGGAAGAAATATCTAACTATATAAGAATACACTAAGGAATTTTTAAAGCTATCATTTAAATTAAGGATTAAGAAATGAAATATTATAGAAAGAAAAAATATGTGACTATATTAACATATCATGTTAAAGAGGAGATGAGCATACATTTCATTCCAAACTTGGATGAAGCCTATCAAGATTCCTTCCAGGTGGAAGACAATATTGGTAGAAAACAATAACAAAAATCTCATGGAAAAGGACCCATATGCATAAGTACTACAAGTAATACTAAAGGAAATGAAAAGGAAAATGAAATAACTAGTAGATAGGGGAATAAAGGAGGAAAGAACACTAGAATAGGTAAAGGATTTAGTAGAGGAAAATGTAAGTGCATTATTACTTGCTACAAATGTATAGTAAAGGGGCACAAGGCATATAGATGTTAGGAGAAATATATTGCAAGAAGAAAAATGTGAAGCATGAACATATGTCACATAGGTAGGAATGAGGAAAAAATATGATGTTTTGAATGGTTCTTCTTTAACATGAAAAGAAGATAAAAAAAGAACTTGGATAGAGAAGGAAGGATTTTAAGACAAAATGTAACATTTAGGGAAAATGTTTTTATCTGGTCATAGATGGTGGAAGTACAAAAATTTGGTATCAATAAAATTCACAAAAATTTAAAGTTAAAATGCATCCCCCATCTCAATGCATATAGGATTTCATGGTTTCAACTAGGACAACAAGTGATCACGATGTATTAGTTCCTATTGAATTTTTATTTTGGAAGACTTTGTGAGTAGGTCTTATGTGATGAGGCTTAGATTGATGCATGAAGAGTCCTTGGAATACCATGGTTGATTGATAGGGATGTTTTCCATGATCGTAGGAAGAATGCTTATGAATTCACAAAGGCTAGATGGTGGTATAAATTGGAGACAATGTAGGGATGTACAAAAAGAAGAGAAAGAAGTTATAATAGTCAAGATATGGGAAATAATAGTAGCTAAATTATTTTTTGATTATCTAAAGAGTTTTTGAAGGAATATAAGAAGGTTAATTTCTATTTGGCCATAATGCTACAATAATTTTGAGAAGGTGGAGGATAAACTCTATCCCATTGTAAATTCAACCTTTGTTAAAGGATTTTGAGTAGTTGTTGTAGAATATTTTCTAGTATGATTATCTCCCATGAGAATCATATCACATCATATTGAATTGATGGCAAGGCCAAGTTATCCTAAGAGATATCCTTATTTAATTAGATCACCAAAGAGAGAAGAAGTGACTAAGAATGTAGAAGAGTTGCTTAAGAGAGGGGTGATGAGAGAGATTTTAAATCCCTATGTTGTACCAATAGTGTTAGAACCCAAGAAAGGAGATAAATGATGAATTTGTAAAAATTAAAAGCCATTAATAATATCACCATCAATTGTAGGTTTGGCTTAGCTAGGATGGGTGGCCTCATGGATTGTGTGAGTGGAGCCAAGTACTCTTGAAATATTTATTTTGAAGAGTGGATATAATCATATTTAAGTAAAGGAAGGTGATGAATGGATTACAATATTATAGAGAAATGATGGATTTTTTGAATGGCTGGTCATGAGACATGGATTACACAATGTTGCTAGCACAATCATGAGACATATGAATGAAGTACTCAAACTATTTTTGGTGAATTTTTTATTGTATAATTAGCTGACATTTTGATCCTCACTAAGAGGAAGGAATAACACTTTGAGTGTTAGGTCCCTATAATACTAGTGATTACCCCATTACTATTGTAGTTGTATCCCTTATTAATATTGTTGTGCCCCTATTGTCCCCATATTTTTATTTCTGTGCCCCATAGAATCCCTCTATTTTTATTTTTGTGGCTTTATATTATTATTGTTAGGTCGGCTGGGTTATATTGTGACTCCTTAGTCTCCTATATATAGAAAGGAGGTTTTTGCATTTGTATCATCCAAGAATTGTTCATTTATGTAATGTAAAGGAGGTTTCCCCCTCGAAGAGGCTGAATTCTAAGGCGTTGATCTATCTTTTCTATCTTTTCTTGAGCTGGTTCATACCATTTGGTATCAGAGCTTTGGATTCTAGGGTTTCGCTGCTCCAAACAAGTCATCGTGGAATTTTCGCTATAATTTTTTTCTGTGACGTTTCAGAAGCTGAAAAAAAAAACCCATTTGAGAAGACATCGCGCTGAATCTCGGGTCCAAATTTCAGAGCTTTTTGCACCATATTTGCAGAGATATGATCTGAGGAAGTTGGTCTTTTTGCAGACTTCTGAATTACATTCCAAACAGGTGACCTGGGGAAACTCGTCATAACTTTTTTTCTGAGCATTGGATTGAAATTTCGTAAGAAGGTACAAAAAGAGGAAGGATTGTAGTTTCTTGTGTATATTTTCAGAGCTAAAGGTCGAAAAAGTGACTTGTGGCACATCGCACAAGTTTGCTCTACTGAACTAGTCTATAATCAAGTCACTGTGGGAGATTTTGCATAACTCTTCCTTCGAGAATCCAATTTGGATCAGATGGGTGGCATTGGAAAGAGGAAATTGAGGGCTACTACAGGCCACAATTTCAAAACTTAAAGATCCAAAAGTACATAGTTATATTCGTTTCAAGATCGAGCTCCTAAAATCAAGAAAAAGCAAGATGAGGAAGTTTAATGGCAAGGATCCGGTAAATTGGATACTTTAGATGGAGCAATACTTTGATCTACTTGGTGTACCACTGTTACAAAAGGTATGTATTGCATCTTCATATTTAGAACTAGATCAATTTTTATGGTATGAAGGGCTTTGTTCTCGTAAAAAACTTGTTACATGGTCAATTTTCACGGAGGAAATGAT
>APFE030459863.1:0-40552 GCA_000404065.3 Pinus taeda | reverse complement strand
AAATTCATGATAGTAAAATATTCAGTAAGTTTGATTTGAAGTCAGGTTACTATCAAATACAGATTGCAGAAGAAGATCGACATAAAACAGCTTTCACATGCCCTGTTGGTTTCTTTCAATTGAAGGTAGTTCCATTTGGATTGAAGAATGCTCCTGCATTCTTCCAAAGAAGAATGGATCATATTTTTGGTCCATATGATTTTATAGTTGTATATATTGATGACATTCTTGTACATAGCATTGATTTAGAATCTCATCTCAAGCATTTACAAGTTTTTCTAGAAGAAGATTCTCTTATCACTTTTGTCAAACGATGGAGAATACTGCAGCAAATGGCCAAAGATCTCACTGACGAGATCAAAAAGCTTGTTGGTTTAAGGCTTCGCTGAAATCAGTGGATTCAGAACTGCCAAGCATGGCAGGCAAAAAATGTTGGTCGGTTTTTAGGATTAGATGAAGACTTAGTTAAAGTTTTCCCTCTTCCTAACATGAAGGTCAAAGTGTATTTTAAAACATTAGATGACTTCTGGACTAAAGCCTATACTGATAAAGCTATTTATGTTCTAAAAGTTTTGAAATACTACCAGATTATTGGTGTAGTTGATTTTGCTCTTTCTGTATATAGTTCTGCTAAGATGCTAGATCTAGCAGAAGTTAATATGACTGAGAAAATTCAGAGTTTCCTTGTGTCACTCCGCATTTCTGATCTGTTCGAAGAAATGGACGCTGCTTTTTTACAGCGAGTGGATGAACATTATCATGCCACTGACTCATTTCCCCAGTACGAATTGTTTCAACCCTTTGCTGATTGGGAAATTAAAGATGGCAGATGTCAGAAGAAATTGGTGATTAGAGCTTCACAGTGTGTTGAACGAACAGTTCAATATCTTCGCGCCAAGGAGTTGCGCTGGTACACATTTCTCGTGTTGATGTGAAGAAGATATTTGTGGTTTCGGCGTCCACTTCATATTATTCATGTAAGTTACGATAGTCCATCCATCTTTATAAGTTTCAGAGCAGTCTATTTGCTATTGTTGTTAGTGAAGTACTCGAGGGTTCTCTTCTTGTTCTAGTTCTGTTAATTTGTGGTATCAGAGCTCTCAATTTCTAGTTCTCTCAATTTCTGGTATCAGAGGCCTGTTTCTATCCTGTTCCCTGTTTCTATCCTGTTTAGTCCTGCTCAGAGCCCTGTTTTCACTCCGTTGTTCCCCTCTGTAACCTTAAGTCGAATTTATAGACAGAGCCTCCAGAAAGCCAGGCAGCCTTCGAATTACACAGCTTCGGCGTGTATATTAGATAAACGCTTTCTGAAGTCAATCTCTGGTTTAAATTCATTATGGCCAAATTCTTGCGATCCTTCACGACTGTTGAAAGAAAAGTTATCAATGAAGTATCATCTCGATCTGTTGAGTCTGACGTTCCTGAGTCTGAAAATGAGAAACATGAGATAGTCGAAGACCTGTCGAAATGGACTCTTACTGAGCTCCATTCTACTGAGATTTATAAGTTACCCATGACTTTCCTGCTGAAAAAGAAAAATTTCTTGAAGGAAGTTGAAATTACTATCAAAATTTCTAGTCCGTCTGTTCAAATTCTTGCTTTAAACCTCTTTTCTGACGATGAAATCAAACAGTTTCGCCAATATGCCCATGATGGAAAATATTTTTATCTTCATTTTGGGGGGATTAGAATTGGTCTAGCGCCTTTGTTCCGTCATGGTATCAATACTCCTTGTATCATTGAATTGTTTGACACTCGTCACCAAACATATGATCATTCCCGTATCGGCACTATTATGGGAAATCTGTCCACTGGTTGTCAATATGGAACCATATTCCCTGATTATGCTATTAGTCTTACCGATGCTCATTTAAAAGATTGTTGGAAATTATTATCTGGTGTCCAAGGTTTACAAATGGCTGAAGAAAGTGAATATCTTTCTCTTATTGGGCAAGCCTCCTTCCAGTTAACCAATACAGCACATCCCAAGCTTAAACAACCTGTTTTGAAAGATTGTGTTACTGTTGGTCTAACCAATGCCCAAGTTGAAGGTGTTCTGTATGATCAAGAAGAATTACCTAGTAATTGGTACTTTCAGTACAAAGCCATTAATGATACCAAAAAGCCTGAATTAAAAACCAAACGAGTAACTATCGATAATGGTCAAGTAAAGCTCATTCCTCCTCGACCTCAAGTTCCTCGTCCTCTTGCCAGGCAAAAGAAATATGTTTTTCCTATAGATCCTACAACATTTGCGTCCAGCAGTCAGAATGTTCCTACATTCCAAGAAATCGGTCAGTCCGAACCTGTAAATGAACCTGTATTAGCTCCACAAGATTTGTATATACCTGAATCCAAACCTTTTTTGCCTATTGTACAAAAAATGCATCGTATCGGTCACTTTGCTCCGGTTGAAGAATGGCAATATGCCAATCACAGATTTGTAAAAGGTGGGAAATGGCCTTCCCGTACTAAATTCAGTACAACCTCTTCTTCCTCTAGGTAACCGCCTACTAGAGCTGATTGTGCTCCACTGATTGAGCATAATGCACAAAATCCAAATGATTTAGATCAAGTTTATCAGTTGGGGAATTATTTAACTACTTGGACAGCACATGCTGAAGAAGTCCTAGATGATTTAGGATGCCAAAGTGAGCAGATCTTAGCCAACCTTAAACTCTTACAAGATGAACATACCGTTGATCAGCAGCGACGAGAAGAAAAAGAGAAAAGGAGAAGAGCTAAGAAGAAAAGAGAGTCTATGCCGCCTAGATTCTCTAGAACAATGGAAATTCCATCCAAGTGGGAAACCTCAGAATCAAAATCAGAAGAAGAAGAAAAAGCTGAATCAAGTAATAGTCAAGTCGGTTTCTATCAAGAAAAATCGAAACCTATTACTTCTTTCCAAAACAAATCTGAATTAGCAACTTTTGAAAATGCTGCTACATTATTTCCTTCATTTATTAAACCGTCTCTACAAAAAGCCAATCGACAAACAGAGCCTAAATATCCTAGACTTGAAGAAGATTTGTTTGCTGCAAATATGTCTGGATATGTTTTAGATCTTGATAGGTCTAAAAATCCTGTTGAATCTATTCGAATATGGATTGGTGCGCTCTATCAAATGCAAGTCGTGTCCAAATATGATAATTTTTCTATTTTTCTACTTGCTGAGAAGAGAATGGCTGGAATTGTATGGGATTGGTGGTTTTCTGCAACCCCAGAAGAAAGACAGAATGTTGCTTTAGCTGGTTTAGCAACACTTGAAGTTTTATTGTTAACACAATTTGTTCCTGAGCCTACAGATGAATACAGACAGCTTTTAACTGATCTTTCTCGTATGGAACTAAAAGATCTTAAAGATCTTGATCAATTTGGTTCTGAATATATGGGAAAAGTTTTTAAGGCTAAGCTGAATAATGACTTTAGTCAAAAAGTTTATTTTCTCTCTAAGCTCCCAGGAAATCTTGGTGATATGATCTCCAAAGATCTTGAACATCAAGGTAAAAAGATTGAACAGATCTATTGGATAGATCTTCTGTTTCGAGCTAAAGAAAAAGTTAAATATCTGTGCTGGCAAAAACAGGTTAACAATGTCACTCCAAATCTCAATGTCTGTCGTGATGTTTTACCATGGACCCCTTTTAGAAAAAGAAGATCCAAATCTAAGCGGTATGGTAAATATAAACCAAAAAGGGTTGCCAATCCAAGAAAGCCTTTTCGTAAATTCCGATATGTTAAAAGAAGAAAGCAGCAGAGAAGAGATGATAAAGATAGATGTTTCATTTGCAAACAAGAAGGACATTTTGCTCGCAAATGTCCTAAGAGTATTTCTGGTAAACTCAAAGCATGTTTTGATATTGAAGAATTTGCAGATGATTGGTCTATTGTTGATTCCAATGATGAAGTGTCAGATGTATATATTCTTACTGATGCTTCCGATTCTGAACTTGATCAGACACAAGAATACAGCCAAAAAATGAATGCTATCGCCTCTACTTCTCATGAATTTGATTGGGAAGAAGATGCACATTATAGTGATCTGTCTGATACTGATGAATATCTTGAAGATTCTACATCAGAGATTTCTGAGACTGAGAGTCATGTTTCTACAGACACACTAAATTCACAACGCCGTTTTAATTCCTTGTCTCCACAACCACTCGTGAATTCCTTGTGTCCATATCCAAAAGCAGTCTCCTCTCTTTCCACCCTTACTGTAAATACTCCACAAGCTGATGAAAGCGCGTTTTTAAAAAAGATTGTAAAGACAAATCGCCTTTTGTACATTCCAGTTGAAGTTCAAGTTCGTGGTGAGTGGATTAGTGTCGATGCTTTCATTGACACTGGTGGTTCGAATAATCTTGCTCGTCCATCTTTGTTCAAAGGTTTATGGAAACCTTTACATAACATTATTGTTTCTGAGACCATTGGGGGAACCGTTAACCTTACCCATTATGTAGATAATATTTCTTTGAAACTTGGGGGGGTTACTATAAAAATTTCTGCTATACAGCACTATGATCATTCCTCAAGCCTATTTTTAGGAATGCCCTTTATCAATCAAGTCTTGCCTGTTACAATCAGTGAAGATAAGATCATCTTCAATGTCAAAAAGAAGGCAATTGCTGTTCCACGATTGTTTATGGCAGATTCTGAAGCAAGAAAAACTCCAAGTCAAAAGAAAGTTGACTATAAGAAAAACAAGAAAACGTCTCATGACTGGCAAGAAGTTTTAAGCATTTATGAGGCAAAAGCACAGTCAACTCTCAAAGCAAATAAAGATCCTGATTGTTCTCCTGTACAGTTAGATATCTATGAACAGTTGTTGAAATGTTGTTCGAATAACCCACAGGCATTCTGGACTACTACCAGTCCAAAACAAGAGATTATTACAATGCATGAAAATGGAGTCACTGGTAAGTTGATACCCTGTACTCCAGCTGAAGAAAAAGAAATGCGAAAGCAAATTCAAGAATTGTTAGATCTTCAGTTAATTGAACGCAGTGAATCTCATTATCCATGCTCTGCATTCTTGGTAAGAAATCATTCTGAAATCGTTCGGGGTAAATATCGAATGGTAATCAATTATAAGCCTCTTAATGCTATCACTAAGAGCTTTAACTATCCTTTGCCTCGACAAGAAACTATTATGAGAAAAATTCATGATAGTAAAATATTCAGTAAGTTTGATTTGAAGTCAGGTTACTATCAAATACAGATTGCAGAAGAAGATCGGCATAAAACAGCTTTCACATGCCCTGTTGGTTTCTTTCAATGGAAGGTAGTTCCATTTGGATTGAAGAATGCTCCTGCATTCTTCCAAAGAAGAATGGATCATATTTTTGGTCCATATGATTTTATAGTTGTATATATTGATGACATTCTTGTACATAGCGTTGATTTAGAATCTCATCTCAAGCATTTACAAGTTTTTCTCAAAGAAGCAAAGAATCATGGTCTGGTTCTTTCCGAGAAGAAAATGGTCCTTTTTCAAGAACAGGTGGAATTCCTTGGTATAGAAATCAAAGAAGGAAAAATTCAGATGCAGCCTCATTCGCTTATCAACTTATCTGAATTTCCTGATCATCTTTCAGACAAAAAGATGATTCAAAGATTTTTAGGGATTCTTAACTATGTTCATAAATACATTCCTGATTTATCTGAAAAGACAGCCCCTATTCGCCAATTTATTAATGGTGGCTGGTCTCCTGAAGCTACAGTTGCAGTACAACAACTCAAAGCTGAATGTCAAAAGTTACCTTCTCTGAAGCCTCCTGGTAATGGATTCCTAATCTTACAGATTGATGCTTCTAACAACTTTTGGTCAGCTACTCTTTTGGAAAGGGTAACAGTCGACGATAAGGTAGAAGAAGATTCTCTTATCACTTTTGTCAAACGATGGAGAATACTGCAGCAGATGGCCAGTGATCTCACTGACGAGATCAAAAAGCTTGTTGGTTTAAGGCTTCGCCGAAATCAGTGGATTCAGAACTGCCAAGCATGGCAGGCAAAAAATGTTGGTCCGTTTTTAGGATTAGATGAAGACTTAGTTAAAGTTTTCCCTCTTCCTAACATGAAGGTCAAAGTGTATTTTAAAACATTAGATGACTTCTGGACTAAAGCCTATACTGATAAAGCTATTTATGTTCTAAAAGTTTTGAACTACTACCAGATTATTGGTGTAGTTGATTTTGCTCTTTCTGTATATAGTTCTGCCAAGATGTTAGATCTAGCAGAAGTAAATATGACAGAGAAAATTCAAAGGTTTCTTGTGTCACTCCGTATATCTGATCTGTTCGAAGAAATGGACGCTGCTTTTTTACAGCGAGTGGATGAACATTATCATGCCACTGACTCATTTCCCCAGTACGAATTGTTTCAACCCTTTGCTAATTGGGAAATTAAAGATGGCAGATGTCAGAAGAAATTGGTGATTAGAGCTTCACAGTGTGTTGAACGAACAGTTCAATATCTTCGCACCTACACTTCACCATGGGATCATTATAGCATGGAATTTCGAATTCCTATTGTTCCTAATCCTTTTGATCAGATGTATAGTTCAGTTGTTTTAGAAGGTCCTCCGTTGATAGATAATCCAGATCAAATCCGAAAGATTACCTCTTGGCTTAAAGAGTTCCCTAGATTAACACTGCAAGAAAAGATTTCTATGACAAGAACTCTTGATCAAATGCAAGGATCCAACCCTGCATTCGAAATCTGGATTAATGCAAAGAATTTCATCACAATGAAAATTCGTCATGGCAATTGGTCAGAAGACATAGCTTTTCTGATTAATTTGATTTTATCCAATCATGTATGTTCTTCAGTTGTGTTCACTAGAGGATGGCTGTATCAGTACGATATCAGCTAGTACTGTAAAATCTGGATTCAATATTGCATAGAAAGGACTGTCACAATGTTCTAGATATTCAGATGGGATTTGCTTGATGGCATTGAACTGGCCGTTCAAAATGTTCCTGAAATCAAGCCACGTAGGTCTGATATTTTCCTTGGGATAGAGATTGATCCAATGGCTTACATCAATCGATGGAAAGTAAAAGACACCGTGTATCTGTTTCCAAGAAAACATCTTTATGTCATAGCAGATACTATCAAATTCGATACAGGACAATCATCCCGTGCCCCTATCCGCAAAGAATCTACTATTCAAGTGGCCAGCGCAAAAGGTAAAGAGAAAGAAGACGTATTCACAGAAAAAGATACTTTATTTGTGGACACGTTTGAAGATTCGCAAGCCAATAATATAGACTGGGAGCAGAAATATCTCGACATTCTAGAAAAGCAATATTACGACAACAAATCCTCGTCAGATTCCGATAGTGAAAATGATCGCAGCCCCACATGATGCAACTTTTACTTTTTCAGATGCCCATGCGAGCGCATCTTTTGTAATTATTTACTTGCATTATTGTACTCGAGCATATCTGAGTAGACACCGCCATGACCAATCGATGTCAGGCAAGGACCCTCAAGATGCTCTTTTAGTGTATAAGTAGGAGTTAGGAGTGTTAGTCTTAGACATCGTGAGTTTGCAAGCTATTGTGAGTTTTGTGAGTACTGAGTGTTTGTAATCAAGTCTGCTCTGGACTTGTTCTTCTATGGTGTGTAACAATTTTACTTGAATTAATATAGAAGCCTGCTAGGCCGCCAGTCTGAGGACTGTTCTTCTAAAAGCCATCCTGAGTTGAGATTGTAAGGCGGGTTGAGAAGCGCCAAGGAGTTGCGCTGGTACGCATTTCTCGTGTTGATGTGAAGAAGATATTTGTGGTTTCGGCGTCCACTTCATATTATTCATGTAAGTTACGATAGTCCATCCATCTTTATAAGTTTCAGAGCAGTCTATTTGCTATTGTTGTTAGTGAAGTACTCGAGGGTTCTCTTCTTGTTCTAGTTCTGTTAATTTGTGGTATCAGAGCTCTCAATTTCTAGTTCCCGCAATGGTCTCAGAAACAATAATGTTATGTAAAGGTTTCCATAAACCTTTGAACAAACATGGACGAGCAAGATTATTCGAACCACCAGTGTCAATGAAAGCGTCGACACGAATCCACTCACCACGAACTTGAACTTCAACGGGAATGTACAAAAGGCGATTTGTCTTTACAATCTTTTTTGAAAACGCGCTTTCATCAGCTTGTGGAGTATTTACAGTAAGGGTGGAAGGAGAGGAGACTGCTTTTGGATATGGACACAAGGAATTCACGAGTGGTTGTGGAGACAAGGAATTAAAACGGGGTTGTGAATTTAGTGTGACTGTAGAAACATGACTCTCAGTCTCAGAAATCTCTGATGAAGAATCTTCTAGATATTCATCAGTATCAGACAGATCACTATAATGTGCATCTTCTTCCCAATCAAATTCATGAGAAGTAGAGGCGGTAGCATTCATTTTTTGGCTGTATTCTTCTGTCTGATCAAGTTCAGAATCGGAAGCATCAGTAAGAATATATACATCTGACACTTCATCATTGGAATCAACAATAGACCAATCATCTGCAAATTCTTCAATATCAAAACATGCTTTGAGTTTACCAGAAATACTCTTAGGACATTTGCGAGCAAAATGTCCTTCTTGTTTGCAAATGAAACATCTATCTTTATCATCTCTTCTCTGCTGCTTTCTTCTTTTAACATATCGGAATTTACGAAAAGGCTTTCTTGGATTGGCAACCCTTTTTGGTTTATATTTACCATACCGCTTAGATTTGGATCTTCTTTTTCTAAAAGGGGTCCATGGTAAAACATCACGACAGACATTGATATTTGGAGTGACATTGTTAACCTGTTTTTGCCAACACAGATATTTAACTTTTTCTTTAGCTCGAAACATAAGATCTATCCAATAGATCTGTTCAATCTTTTTACCTTGATGTTCAAGATCTTTGGAGATCATATCACCAAGATTTCCTGGGAGCTTAGAGAGAAAATAAACTTTTTGACTAAAGTCATTATTCAGCTTAGCCTTAAAAACTTTTCCCATATATTCAGAACCAAATTGATCAAGATCTTTAAGATCTTTTAGTTCCATACGAGAAAGATCAGTTAAAAGCTGTCTATATTCATCTGTAGGCTCAGGAACAAATTGTGTTAACAATAAAACTTCAAGTGTTGCTAAACCAGCTAAAGCAACATTCTGTCTTTCTTCTGGGGTTGCAGAAAACCACCAATCCCATACAATTCCAGCCATTCTCTTCTCAGCAAGTAGAAAAATAGAAAAATTATCATATTTGGACATGACTTGCATTTGATAGAGCGCACCAATCCATATTCGAATAGATTCAGCAGGATTTTTAGACCTATCAAGATCTAAAACATATCCAGACATATTTGCAGCAAACAAATCTTCTTCAAGTCTAGGATATTTAGGCTCTGTTTGTCGATTGGCTTTTTGTAGAGACGGTTTAATAAATGAAGGAAATAATGTAGCAGCATTTTCAAAAGTTGCTAATTCAGATTTGTTTTGGAAAGAAGTAATAGGTTTCGATTTTTCTTGATAGAAACTGACTTGACTATTACTTGATTCAGCTTTTTCTTCTTCTTCTGATTTTGATTCTGAGGTTTCCCACTTGGATGGAATTTCCATTGTTCTAGAGAATCTAGGCGGCATAGACTCTCTTTTCTTCTTAGCTCTTCTCCTTTTCTCTTTTTCTTCTCGTCGCTGCTGATCAGCGGTATGTTCATCTTGTAAGAGTTTAAGGTTGGCTAAGATTTGCTCACTTTGGCATCCTAAATCATCTAGGACTTCTTCAGCATGTGCTGTCCAAGTAGTTAAATAATTCCCCAACTGATAAACTTGATCTAAATCATTTGGATTTTGTGCATTATGCTCAATCAGTGGAGCACAATCAGCTCTAGTAGGTGGTTGCCTAGAGGAAGAAGAGGTTGTACTGAATTTAGTACGGGAAGGCCATTTCCCACCTTTTACAAATCTGTGATTGGCATATTGCCATTCTTCAACCGGAGCAAAGTGACCGATACGATGCATTTTTTGTACAATAGGCAAAAAAGGTTTGGATTCAGGTATATACAAATCTTGTGGAGCTAATATAGGTTCATTTACAGGTTCGGACTGACCGATTTCTTGGAATGTAGGAACATTCTGACTGCTGGACGCAAATGTTGTAAGATCTACAGGAAAAACATATTTCTTTTGCCTGGCAAGAGGACGAGGAACTTGAGGTCGAGGAGGAATGAGCTTTACTTGACCATTATCGATAGTTACTCGTTTGGTTTTTAATTCAGGCTTTTTGGTTTCATTAATGGCTTTGTACTGAAAGTACCAATTACTAGGTAATTCTTCTTGATCATACAGAACACCTTCAACTTGGGCATTGGTTAGACCAACAGTAACACAATCTTTCAAAACAGGCTGTTTAAGCTTGGGATGTGCTGTATTGGTTAACTGGAAGGAGGCTTGCCCAATAAGAGAAAGATATTCACTTTCTTCAGCCATTTGTAAACCTTGGACACCAGATAATAATTTCCAACAATCTTTTAAATGAGCATCGGTAAGACTAATAGCATAATCAGGGAATATGGTTCCATATTGACAACCAGTGGACAGATTTCCCATAATAGTGCCGATACGGGCATGATCATATGTTTGGTGACGAGTGTCAAACAACTCAATGATACAAGGAGTATTGATACCATGACGGAACAAAGGCGCTAAACCAATTCTAATCCCCCCAAAATGAAGATAAAAATATTTTCCATCACGGGCATATTGGCGAAACTGTTTGATTTCATCATCAGAAAAGAGGTTTAAAGCAAGAATTTGAACAGACGGACCAGAAATTTTGATAGTAATTTCAACTTCCTTCAAGAAAATTTTCTTTTTCAGCAGGAAAGTTATGGGTAAGTTATAAATCTCAGTAGAATGGAGCTCAGGAGGAGTCCATTTCGACGGGTCTTCGACTACCTCATGTTTCTCATTTTCAGACTCAGGAACGTCAAACTCAACAGATCGAGATGATACTTCATTGATAACTTTTCTTTCAACAGTCGTGAAGGATCGCAAGAATTTGGCCATAATGAATTGAAACCAGAGATTGACTTCAGAAAGCGTTTATCTAATATACACGCCGAAGCTGTGTAATTCGAAGGCTGCCCGGCTTTCTGGAGGCTCTGTCTATAAATTCGACTTAAGGTTACAGAGGTGAACAACTGAGTGAAAACAGGGCTCTGAGCAGGACTAAACAGGATAGAAACAGGGAACAGGATAGAAACAGGGCTCTGATACCACAAATTGAGAGCTCTGATAGCACAAATTAAGAGAACTCGAAATTGAGAGCTCTGATACCACAAATTAGCAGAACTATATACAGAAAGAGCAAAATCAACTACACCAATAATTTGAGAGCTCTGATACCACAAATTAAGAGAACTCGAAATTGAGAGCTGTGATACCACAAATTAACAGAACTAGAACAAGAAGAGAACCCTCGAGTACTTAACTAACAACAATAGCAAATAGACTGCTCTGAAACTTATAAAGATGGATGGACTATCGTAACTTACATGAATAATATGAAGTGGACGCCGAAACCACAAATACCACAAATTAAGAGAACTCGAAATTGAGAGCTCTGATACCACAAATTAGCAAAACTATATACAGAAAGAGCAAAATCAACTACACCAATAATTTGAGAGCTCTGATACCACAAATTAAGAGAACTCGAAATTGAGAGCTCTGATACCACAAATTAACAGAACTAGAACAAGAAGAGAACCCTCGAGTACTTAACTAACAACAATAGCAAATAGACTGCTCTGAAACTTATAAAGATGGATGGACTATCGTAACTTACATGAATAATATGAAGTGGACGCCGAAACCACAAATATATTCTTCACATCAACACGAGAAATGCGTACCAGCGCAACTCCTTGGCGCTTCTCAACCCGCCTTACAATCTCAACTCAGGATGGCTTTTAGAAGAACAGTCCTCAGACTGGCGGCCCAGCAGGCTTCTATATTAATTCAAGTAAAATTGTTACACACCATAGAAGAACAAGTCCAGAGCAGACTTGATTACAAACACTCAGTACTCACAAAACTCACAATAGCTTGCAAACTCACGATGTCCAAGACTAACACTCCTAACTCCTACTTATACACTAAAAGAGCATCTTGAGGGTCCTTGCCTGACATCGATTGGTCATGGCGGTGTCTACTCAGATATGCTTGAGTACAATAATGCAAGTAAATAATTACAAAAGATGCGCTCGCATGGGCATCTGAAAAAGTAAAAGTTGCATCATGTGGGGCTGCGATCATTTTCACTATCGGAATCTGACGAGGATTTGTTGTCGTAATATTGCTTTTCTAGAATGTCGAGATATTTCTGCTCCCAGTCTATATTATTGGCTTTCGAATCTTCAAACGTGTCCACAAATAAAGTATCTTTTTCTGTGAATACGTCTTCTTTCTCTTTACCTTTTGCGCTGGCCACTTGAATAGTAGATTCTTTGCGGATAGGGGCACGGGATGATTGTCCTGTATCGAATTTGATCGTATCTGCTGTGACATAAAGATGTTTTCTTGGAAACAGATACTCGGTGTCTTTTACTTTCCATCGATTGATGTAAGCCATTGGATCAATATCTATCCCAAGGAAAATATCAGACCTACGTGGCTTGATTTCAGGAACATTTTGAACGGCCAGTTCAATGCCATCAAGCAAATCCCATCTGAATATCTGGAACATTGTGACAGTCCTTTCTATGCAATATTGAATCCAGATTTTACAGTACTGGCTGATATCGTACTAATACTGCCATCCTCTAGTGAACAGAACTGAAGAACATACATGATTGGATAAAATCAAATTAATCAGAAAAGCTATGTCTTCTGACCAATTGCCATGACGAATTTTCATAGTAACAAAATTCTTTCAATTAATCCAGATTTCGAATGCAGGGTTGGATCCTTGCATTTGATCAAGAGTTCTTGTCATAGAAATCTTTTCTTGCAGTGTTAATCTAGGGAACTCTTTAAGCCAAGAGGTAATCTTTCAGATTTGATCTGGATTATCTATCAACAGAGGACCTTCTAAAACAACTGAACTATACATCTGATCAAAAGGATTAGGAACAATAGGAATTCGAAATTCCATGCTATAATGATCCCATGGTGAAGTGTAGGTGCGAAGATATTGAACTGTTCGTTCAACACACTGTGAAGCTCTAATCACCAATTTCCTCTGACATCTGCCATCTTTAATTTCCCAATCAGCAAAGGGTTGAAACAATTCGTACTAGGGAAATGAGTCAGTGGCATGATAATGTTCATCCACTCGCTGTAAAAAAGAAGCGTCCATTTCTTCGAACAGATCAGAAATGCGGAGTGACACAAGGAACCTCTGAATTTTCTCAGTCATATTAACTTCTGCTAGATCTAGCATCTTAGCAGAACTATATACAGAAAGAGCAAAATCAACTACACCAATAATCTGGTAGTAGTTCAAAACTTTTAGAACATAAATAGCTTTATCAGTATAGGCTTTAGTCCATAAGTCATCTAATGTTTTAAAATACACTTTGACCTTCATGTTAGGAAGAGGGAAAACTTTAACTAAGTCTTCATCTAATCCTAAAAACGGACCAACATTTTTTGCCTGCCATGCTTGGCAGTTCTGAATCCACTGATTTCGGCGAAGCCTTAAACCAACAAGCTTTTTGATCTCGTCAGTGAGATCTTTGGCCATTTGCTGCAGTATTCTCCATCGTTTGACAAAAGTGATAAGAGAATCTTCTTCTCCTGGTAAAGTAAAGATGTTTGTAACAGAAACCATACCGTATGCTTTGTTCATTTCCCTGGTCAATGCATCAGCCAAGAAATTAGAGTTACCGGGAATCCATTCCACATCAAACTCATACATCTGAAACCACATTTGCCATGCTAACAATCTTCCTCTAGCTAACTGTTTATCTATTTTTGCATTGAGGAAATATTTAAAATTCATGGAATCAGTTCTAAGGAGAAACTTAGCAGGAGCTAAATAGATTTCGAACTTCTGTATTCCATTGAATATAGCTAAGGTTTCCTTTTCGACTGGGAAGTATTCTTTCTGATGTTTTGAGAATTCTCCAGATGAATAAGCACATAGGATTTCTTCTACCTTATCGTCGACTGTTACCCTTTCCAAAAGAGTAGCTGACCAAAAGTTGTCAGAAGCATCAGTCTGTAAGATTAGGAATCCATTACCAGGAGGCTTCAGAGAAGGTAACTTTTGACATTCAGCTTTGAGTTGTTGTACTGCAACAGTAGCTTCAGGAGACCAGCCACCATTAATAAATTGGCGAATAGGGGCTGTCTTTTCAGATAAATCAGGAATGTATTTATGAACATAGTTAAGAATCCCTAAAAATCTTTGAATCATCTTTTTGTCTGAAAGATGATCAGGAAATTCAGATAACTTGATAAGCGAATGAGGCTGCATCTGAATTTTTCCTTCTTTGATTTCTATACCAAGGAATTCCACCTGTTCTTGAAAAAGGACTATTTTCTTCTCGGAAAGAACCAGACCATGATTCTTTGCTTCTTCTAGAAAAACTTGTAAATGCTTGAGATGAGATTCTAAATCAACGCTATGTACAAGAATGTCATCAATATATACAACTATAAAATCATGTGGACCAAAAATATGATCCATTCTTCTTTGGAAGAATGCAGGAGCATTCTTCAATCCAAATGGAACTACCTTCCATTGAAAGAAACCAACAGGGCATGTGAAAGCTGTTTTATGCCGATCTTCTTCTGCAATCTGTATTTGATAGTAACCTGACTTCAAATCAAACTTACTGAATATTTTACTATCATGAATTTTTCTCATAATAGTTTCTTGTCGAGGCAAAGGATAGTTAAAGCTCTTAGTGATAGCATTAAGAGGCTTATAATTGATTACCAGTCGATCTTTACCCCGAACGATTTCAGAATGATTTCTTACCAAGAATGCAGAGCATGAATAATGAGATTCACTGCATTCAATTAACTGAAGATCTAACAATTCTTGAATTTGCTTTCGCATTTCTTTTTCTTCAGCTGGAGTACAGGGTATCAACTTACCAGTGACTCCATTTTCGTGCATTGTAATAATCTCTTGTTTTGGACTGGTAGTAGTCCAGAATGCCTGTGGGTTATTCGAACAACATTTCAACAACTGTTCATAGATATCTAACTGTACAGGAGACCAATCAGGATCTTTATTTTCTTTGAGAGTTGACTGTGCTTTTGCCTCATAAATGCTTAAAACTTCTTGCCAGTCATGAGACGTTTTCTTGTTTTTCTTATAGTCAACCTTCTTTTGGCTTGGAGTTTTTCTTGCTTCAGAATCTGCCAGAAACAATCGTGGAACAGCAATTGCCCTGTTTCTATCATGTTTAGTCCTGCTCAGAGCCCTGTTTTCACTCCGTTGTTCACCTCTGTAACCTTAAGTCGAATTTATAGACAGAGCCTCCAGAAAGCCAGGCAGCCTTCGAATTACACAGCTTCGGCGTGTATATTAGATAAACGCTTTCTGAAGTCAGTCTCTGGTTTAAATTCATTATGGCCAAATTCTTGCGATCCTTCACGACTGTTGAAAGAAAAGTTATCAATGAAGTATCATCTCGATCTGTTGAGTCTGACGTTCCTGAGTCTGAAAATGAGAAACATGAGGTAGTCGAAGACCCGTCGAAATGGACTCCTCCTGAGCTCCATTCTACTGAGATTTATAAGTTACCCATGACTTTCCTGCTGAAAAAGAAATATGTTTTTCCTGTAGATCCTACAACATTTGCGTCCAGCAGTCAGAATGTTCCTACATTCCAAGAAATCGGTCAGTCCGAACCTGTAAATGAACCTGTATTAGCTCCACAAGATTTGTATATACCTGAATCCAAACCTTTTTTGCCTATTGTACAAAAAATGCATCGTATCGGTCACTTTGCTCCGGTTGAAGAATGGCAATATGCCAATCACAGATTTGTCAAAGGTGGGAAATGGCCTTCCCGTACTAAATTCAGTACAACCTCTTCTTCCTCTAGGCAACCGCCTACTAGAGCTGATTGTGCTCCACTGATTGAGCATAATGCACAAAATCCAAATGATTTAGATCAATTTTATCAGTTGGGGAATTATTTAACTACTTGGACAGCACATGCTGAAGAAGTCCTAGATGATTTAGGATGCCAAAGTGAGCAAATCTTAGCCAACCTTAAACTCTTACAAGATGAACATACCGCTGATCAGCAGCGACGAGAAGAAAAAGAGAAAAGGAGAAGAGCTAAGAAGAAAAGAGAGTCTATGCCGCCTAGATTTTCTAGAACAATGGAAATTCCATCCAAGTGGGAAACCTCAGAATCAAAATCAGAAGAAGAAGAAAAAGCTGAATCAAGTAATAGTCAAGTCGGTTTCTATCAAGAAAAATCAAAACCTATTACTTCTTTCCAAAACAAATCTGAATTAGCAACTTTTGAAAATGCTGCTACATTATTTCCTTCATTTATTAAACCGTCTCTACAAAAAGCCAATCGACAAACAGAACCTAAATATCCTAGACTTGAAGAAGATTTGTTTGCTGCAAATATGTCTGGATATGTTTTAGATCTTGATAGGTCTAAAAATCCTGCTGAATCTATTCGAATATGGATTGGTGCGCTCTATCAAATGCAAGTCGTGTCCAAATATGATAATTTTTCTATTTTTCTACTTGCTGAGAAGAGAATGGCTGGAATTGTATGGGATTGGTGGTTTTCTGCAACCCCAGAAGAAAGACAGAATGTTGCTTTAGCTGGTTTAGAAACACTTGAAGTTTTATTGTTAACACAATTTGTTCCTGAGCCTACAGATGAATACAGATAGCTTTTAACTGATCTTTCTCGTATGGAACTAAAAGATCTTAAAGATCTTGATCAATTTGGTTCTGAATATATGGGAAAAGTTTTTAAGGCTAAGCTGAATAATGACTTTAGTCAAAAAGTTTATTTTCTCTCTAAGCTCCCAGGAAATCTTGGTGATATGATCTCCAAAGATCTTGAACATCAAGGTAAAAAGATTGAACAGATCTATTGGATAGATCTTCTGTTTCGAGCTAAAGAAAAAGTTAAATATCTGTGCTGGCAAAAACAGGTTAACAATGTCACTCCAAATCTCAATGTCTGTCGTGATGTTTTACCATGGACCCCTTTTAGAAAAAGAAGATCCAAATCTAAGCGGTATGGTAAATATAAACCAAAAAGGGTTGCCAATCCAAGAAAGCCTTTTCGTAAATTCCGATATGTTAAAAGAAGAAAGCAGCAGAGAAGAGATGATAAAGATAGATGTTTCATTTGCAAACAAGAAGGACATTTTGCTCGCAAATGTCCTAAGAGTATTTCTGGTAAACTCAAAGCATGTTTTGATATTGAAGAATTTGCAGATGATTGGTCTATTGTTGATTCCAATGATGAAGTGTCAGATGTATATATTCTTATTGATGCTTCCGATTCTGAACTTGATCAGACAGAAGAATACAGCCAAAAAATGAATGCTACTGCCTCTACTTCTCATGAATTTGATTGGGAAGAAGATGCACATTATAGTGATCTGTCTGATACTGATGAATATCTCGAAGATTCTTCATCAGAGATTTCTGAGACTGAGAGTCATGTTTCTACAGACACACTAAATTCACAACCCCGTTTTAATTCCTTGTCTCCACAACCACTCGTGAATTCCTTGTGTCCATATCCAAAAGCAGTCTCCTCTCCTTCCACCCTTACTGTAAATACTCCACAAGCTAATGAAAGCGCGTTTTTAAAAAAGATTGTAAAGACAAATCGCCTTTTGTACATTCCAGTTGAAGTTCAAGTTCGTGGTGAGTGGATTCGTGTCGATGCTTTCATTGACACTGGTGGTTCGAATAATCTTGCTCGTCCATCTTTGTTCAAAGGTTTATGGAAACCTTTACATAACATTATTGTTTCTGAGACCATTGGGGGAACCGTTAACCTTACCCATTATGTAGATAATATTTCTTTGAACCTTGGGGGGGTTACTATAAAAATTTCTGCTATACAGCACTATGATCATTCCTCAAGCCTATTTTTAGGAATGCCCTTTATCAATCAAGTCTTGCCTGTTACAATCAGTGAAGATAAGATCATCTTCAATGTAAAAAAGAAGGCAATTGCTGTTCCACGATTGTTTATGGCAGATTCTGAAGCAAGAAAAACTCCAAGTCAAAAGAAAGTTGACTATAAGAAAAACAAGAAAACGTCTCATGACTGGCAAGAAGTTTTAAGCATTTATGAGGCAAAAGCACAGTCAACTCTCAAAGCAAATAAAGATCCTGATTGGTCTCCTGTACAGTTAGATATCTATGAACAGTTGTTGAAATGTTGTTCGAATAACCCGCAGGCATTCTGGACTACTACCAGTCCAAAACAAGAGATTATTACAATGCACGAAAATGGAGTCACTGGTAAGTTGATACCCTGTACTCCAGCTGAAGAAAAAGAAATGCGAAAGCAAATTCAAGAATTGTTAGATCTTCAGTTAATTGAACGCAGCGAATCTCATTATTCATGCTCTGCATTCTTGGTAAGAAATCATTCTGAAATCGTTCGGGGTAAAGATCGAATGGTAATCAATTATAAGCCTCTTAATGCTATCACTAAGAGCTTTAACTATCCTTTGCCTCGACAAGAAACTATTATGAGAAAAATTCATGACAGTAAAATATTCAGTAAGTTTGATTTGAAGTCAGGTTACTATCAAATACAGATTGCAGAAGAAGATCGGCATAAAACAGCTTTCACATGCCCTGTTGGTTTCTTTCAATGGAAGGTAGTTCCATTTGGATTGAAGAATGCTCCTGCATTCTTCCAAAGAAGAATGGATCATATTTTTGGTCCATATGATTTTATAGTTGTATATATTGATGACATTCTTGTACATAGCGTTGATTTAGAATCTCATCTCAAGCATTTACAAGTTTTTCTCGAAGAAGCAAAGAATCATGGTCTGGTTCTTTCCGAGAAGAAAATGGTCCTTTTTCAAGAACAGGTGGAATTCCTTGGTATAGAAATCAAAGAAGGAAAAATTCAGATGCAGCCTCATTCGCTTATCAAGTTATCTGAATTTCCTGATCATCTTTCAGACAAAAAGATGATTCAAAGATTTTTAGGGATTCTTAACTATGTTCATAAATACATTCCTGATTTATCTGAAAAGACAGCCCCTATTCGCCAATTTATTAATGGTGGCTGGTCTCCTGAAGCTACTGTTGCAGTACAACAACTCAAAGCTGAATGTCAAAAGTTACCTTCTCTGAAGCCTCCTGGTAATGGATTCCTAATCTTACAGACTGATGCTTCTGACAACTTTTGGTCAGCTACTCTTTTGGAAAGGGTAACAGTCGACGATAAGGTAGAAGAAATCCTATGTGCTTATTCATCTGGAGAATTCTCAAAAAATCAGAAAGAATACTTCCCAGCTGAAAAGGAAACCTTAGCTATATTAAATGGAATACAGAAGTTCGAAATCTATTTAGCTCCTGCTAAGTTTCTCATTAGAACTGATTCCATGAATTTTAAATATTTCCTCAATGCAAAAATAGATAAACAGTTAGCTAGAGGAAGATTGTTAGCATGGCAAATGTGGTTTCAGATGTATGAGTTTGATGTGGAATGGATTCCCGGTAACTCTAATTTCTTGGCTGATGCATTGACCAGGGAAATGAACAAAGCATACGGTATGGTTTATGTTACAAACATCTTTGCTTTACCAGGAGAAGAAGATTCTCTTATCACTTTTGTCAAACGATGGAGAATACTGCAGCAAATGGCCAGTGATCTCACTGACGAGATCAAAAAGCTTGTTGGTTTAAGGCTTCGCCGAAATCAGTGGATTCAGAACTGCCAAGCATGGCAGGCAAAAAATGTTGGTCCGTTTTTAGGATTAGATGAAGACTTAGTTAAAGTTTTCCCTCTTCCTAACATGAAGGTCAAAGTGTATTTTAAAACATTAGATGACTTCTGGACTAAAGCCTATACTGATAAAGCTATTTATGTTCTAAAAGTTTTGAACTACTACCAGATTATTGGTGTAGTTGATTTTGCTCTTTCTGTATATAGTTCTGCCAAGATGTTAGATCTAGCAGAAGTAAATATGACAGATAAAATTCAAAGGTTTCTTGTGTCACTCCGTATATCTGATCTGTTCGAAGAAATGGACGTTGCTTTTTTACAGCGAGTGGATGAACATTATCATGCCACTGACTCATTTCCCCAGTACGAATTGTTTCAACCCTTTGCTGATTGGGAAATTAAAGATGGCAGATGTCAGAAGAAATTGGTGATTAGAGCTTCACAGTGTGTTGAACGAACAGTTCAATATCTTCGCACCTACACTTCACCATGGGATCATTATAGCATGGAATTTCGAATTCCTATTGTTCCTAATCCTTTTGATCAGATGTATAGTTCAGTTGTTTTAGAAGGACCTCCGTTGATTGATAATCCAGATCAAATCCGAAAGATTACCTCTTGGCTTAAAGAGTTCCCTAGATTAACACTGCAAGAAAAGATTTCTATGACAAGAACTCTTGATCAAATGCAAGGATCCAACCCTGCATTCGAAATCTGGATTAATTCAAGGAATTTTGTTACTATGAAAATTCGTCATGGCAATTGGTCAGAAGACATAGCTTTTCTGATTAATTTGATTTTATCCAATCATGTATGTTCTTCAATTGTGTTCACTAGAGGATGGCAGTATTAGTACGATATCAGCTAGTACTGTAAAATCTGGGTTCAATATTGCATAGAAAGGACTGTCACAATGTTCCAGAGATTCAGATGGGATTTGCTTGATGGCATTGAACTTGCCGTTCAAAATGTTCCTGAAATCAAGCCATGTCGGTCTGATATTTTCCTTGGGGTAGAGATTGATCCAATGGCTTACATCAATCGATGGAAAGTAAAAGACACCGAGTATCTGTTTCCAAGAAAACATCTTTATGTCACAGCAGATACTATCAAATTCGATACAGGACAATCATCCCGTGCCCCTATCCGCAAAGAATCTACTATTCAAGTGGCCAGCGCAAAAGGTAAAGAGAAAGAAGATGTATTCACAGAAAAAGATACTTTATTTGTGGACACGTTTGAAGATTCGCAAGCCAATAATATAGACTGGGAGCAGAAATATCTCGACATTCTAGAAAAGCAATATTACGACAACAAATCCTTGTCAGATTCCGATAGTGAAAATGATCGCAGCCCCACATGATGCAACTTTTACTTTTTCAGATGCCCATGCGAGCGCATCTGTTGTAATTATTTACTTGCATTATTGTACTCGAGCATATCTGAGTAGACACCGCCATGACCAATCGATGTCAGGCAAGGACCCTCAAGATGCTCTTTTAGTGTATAAGTAGGAGTTAGGAGTGTTAGTCTTGGACATCGTGAGTTTGCAAGCTATTGTGAGTTTTGTGAGTACTGAGTGCTTGTAATCAAGTCTGCTCTGGACTTGTTCTTCTATGGTGTGTAACAATTTTACTTGAATTAATATAGAAGCCTGCTGGGCCGCCAGTCTGAGGACTGTTCTTCTAAAAGCCATCCTGAGTTGAGATTGTAAGGCGGGTTGAGAAGCGCCAAGGAGTTGCGTTGGTACGCATTTCTCGTGTTGATGTGAAGAAGATATTTGTGGTTTCGGCGTCCACTTCATATTATTCATGTAAGTTACGATAGTCCATCCATCTTTATAAGTTTCAGAGCAGTCTATTTGCTATTGTTGTTAGTGAAGTACTCGAGGGTTCTCTTCTTGTTCTAGTTCTGTTAATTTGTGGTATCAGAGCTCTCAATTTCAATCAGATTGCTTTTCTGAAGTGAAGCACCTGAGGTAGGTCTTCATACATTTGTTGACTGCTTCAGTTTGACCATCATTTTACAGATGATAGGAAGTACTTAGTTAGAGTTGGGTGCCTTGTAGCTTGAAAAGTTCCTACCAAAAGTTACTGGTGAAGATCAGGTCACAATCAAACACAATAGAAGTGGGCATGCCATGCAATTTGAAGATCTTGTCCATGAAAGATTGAGCCACCAAAGTGGGGGTAAAAGAGTGGGGTAGGGCACAAAAATGAGCAAACTTAGAAAGTCTGTCCACAACCACCATGACGACTACCTTGTTGCCTAACTTTGGAAGACTAGTAATGAAATCCATAGAAAAATCCATCCATATTGAGGTAGGGATGGGCAATGGTTGTAAAGTGCCTGGGGACTTGACTATTTCTCCTTTGTGGCGCTGACACACATCACATTCAGCTACAAAAGTAAGAATGTCAGTTTTCATGCATGTCCGAAATAAGGAATGATGAGTGTGAGCATAAGTCTTCTGAAAGCCTTCATGGCCTGCAATGGGAGATGAGTACAACTCTGCCCAAATGTGCGTTTTGAGGGTGGATGTTGGTGATATCACTACTCTATCCTTGTAGAAAAGAATCTCATCCTTCCAAGAGTAGCCCACTATGGAATTAGGATCTGCTTGCAAGTTATTAATGATTTGGGAGAGCGAAGGATGTGAAAACCATTCCTTGCAGTCTTCTTCAATCCAATCTGGAATGGGAAGAGATATTGCTAGCAGGGTGCTGTCCTCCTCAAATTGAAGTGATAAAGCATCCGCCACGACATTTTCGCACCCTTTCTTGTAAGTTATCTCATAATAATATCCTAACATTTTGGTTAGCCATTTATTTTTCTGTGGCAAGGATAATCTTTGCTCCAAAAAATATTTAAGGCTTTGATGGTCTGTGAGGACTTGGAAACACTTGCCCAATAAGTATGGTCGTTAGGTATCCACTACATGTAAGATGGCCATTATCTCCTTCTCATAGGTAGATTGTCCCAGATGTTTGCCACTTAATTGTTGGTTGGTGAAGGCTAAGGGTCGACCTCCCTACATTAATACAACCCCAATACCCATAGCTGAAGCATCACATTCAATCACAAAAGATTTGGTGAAGTCGGATAGTTCCAATACAAGAGTGGAACACATGGACTGTTTGAGAGCTATAAACCCCTGGTGTGCTTCATCATTCCAGAGGAATGAATTTTTCTTGAGAAGGTGAGTGAGGGGTCTAGCAATGTGACCATAATTGCAAACAAATTTGCGATAGTAGCAGGTGAGACCCAAGAATCCTCTCAAACTCTTCAAGGTCTGTGGTTGGGGCCAATCCTACATTGCCTGGATCCTTTTGGGATCCACCCTGACACCTTCACGCCCCACAATGTGGCCCAAATATTCGAATTCTTCCATGCCAAAAGAGAAATTGGACAATTTGACAAATAATTTATGCTTCCGGAGCAATTGCAAGAGCAGGTCTACATGCTAAAGATGTTTTTCCTAACTGAGGCTGTAGATGAGAATGTCATCAAAGAAAACAAGGATAAATTTTTTGAGATATGGTTTGAGCAGGTGATTCATGAGGCTCTAAAAAGTGGATGGGGAATTACAGAGACCAAATGGCATGACCAGGAATTCATAATGGCCTTCATGAGTTCGGAAAGCAGTTTTGGGAATGTCTAATTCTTTCATGCGTATTTGGTGATAGCCCAAGTGAAGATCTTAGTAAAGAATTGAGCACCATTTAATTCATCCAGCAAATCATCAAAAATTGGGATGGGGAATTTATCTTTGACCATAAGCTTGTTGAGGGGCCTGAAGTCTGGACACATGTGCCGTTCCCCATCTTTCTTGAGCACCATGACCATAGGGGATGAATAAGGACTAATGCTAGGACGAATGACACTAGCTCCCAGGAGTTCCTTGATGATTTTTTCAATTTCATTCTTCTGGGGAAAAGGGTATCTATATGCATGCACATTCGGTGGTTGTGCCCCTTGGACCAAAGTGATGCTATGATCATGTTCCTCTCTAGAGGGTGGAAGCTCATGAGATTTGTCAAAGACTTGTGGGTGGTTATTTAAGACCTTTTGCATCTTAGGATGAATATGAAGAGTAGTGGGCTCGATAGCCTAAATGACATTAAATTGGGTGATAACTCCATGATGGCCCTTTTTCAAAAACTTTTCCATTTGATGCGAGCTGATGATAGAAGGAGTACTTGCCTAGATTCCGTGGAGGGTACGCATGTGGTCATTTTACTTTAAGCTCATATATAACTCCTGGAAATCCATTGTGATTGGGCCTAGTGTGCGGAGCCATTCAGCACCCAAGACAATGTCACAACCACCCATGTTGATAGAAAACATGTGGGTCTTTAGGTGGTAATATCCCAGCTGAAGTTTGATATTTTCATAGTGGCCTTCACATTTCCTTGTCCCCCCATTAGCAATCTGGACCTGGAAATTAGAGACTTCTCTAACAAAATAATGCATAGCTTTTGTGACTCTCTAATGGATAAATGTATGCATGCTGCCACTATCAATCACTACTAGTATAGGGCAATGTTTAATAAAACCTCTTATTTTGAGAGTTTGGGGAGAAGAAATGTCTGCCAAAGCATGGAGTGAGATAACTAGTTCTTCTGGTGTAGCTGGGAGTTCATTGTCCTGCTGGTTGTTCTCATCTTCCTCCTCTGGTCCCTCAAAGGGCGGGGATTCCTCAAATGAACTGTGATTAGTAGCATCAATTTGAAATAATTTGGGTTCCTTGCATTTATGCCCAGGGGAGTATTTGTCATCACGGTAGTAACACAATCCTTACTTTCATCTTTCAGCGATTTTTGTGGGGGACCCCTTTTGAACCTTAAGTGTTTGGGTAGTGCCCTGAGCCTGGGTGGGGCACCCCTTGGCTATGAAATTTGGACGAGGTGACTAGGATGCTAAAGCATGTTCCACTTCGATAGCCTTTGTGTAAGCTTCCATCCATGTGGGTTGGTGGTGCATCCAGACGTGGGCTTAGATGGTGTCTTTGAGACCACTTATAAAACATTTCAAGTGGAATTCATCTTCCAAACCTATTGTGCGGAAGGATAATGTCTTAAAGGCTGTAATATAGTTGTTTACTGTGCTTGTCTATCTAAGCTTAGTAAGACGACCCAAATAATTAGATTCATGGTCAAAGCAGTCACAAAAGGATTTTGCGAACACCTACCAAGTAATTGTCCTTGGATAACATTTCTGATGCCACTGCCACCATTTCCGTCTTTCTTGGTCCAAGTAAAGGCCTCCCACAGTTAGCTTAGTCTCATCATCTACGATGTGATTCAGAGTGAAACATTGGTCCATTTGTGATAGCCATATTGCCGGATTGGAGCCATTAAATTTGTACATGTCCATGGTGATTTCAATGGAAGTGAGGATGATGGCTAGATTCTCCTTCATGGTCTTCATTAAAAGCATATGCCTCTGATTGTAACATCGACTTTCCCTTTGTGACTATGTCTTGTAATGTCTGGATCTGCACCGTTAAAGCCTCCAACTATTTTTCAATGGTTTCCATCTTCTCATTGGCCATGGCTTGAGCTTTGGTGTCTACCATATACAGATCTGGGTCACTTGTTGTCAGTGTGAAAAAATTTGGGACCACCCAAAAATTGAAGCTCACAAGTGAATGGTAACACCTCGCTCAACTCTTCATCCTGATTCTTATGGGCTAAGTCTCTTATAAGCATCCTAGGAGGGTCTCAGATTTTTTTATTTTTTTATTTTTTTTTACTCCGAAAGGAGTTTTACTCCCCGCTTATCAATACTGCAGTGGCCAATTTCCAGAAAAAGTAATCTTGCCCAATATCCCGTGAGAATCACCCCAGGGTATTGGAGCCACAAGCCTCCATGCACAAATGTTTAGATATGTCTGCGAAACCCTCAACTGTTGAATGTGAGTTGGACTGCGGTGGCGACAGAACCCCAACTGCTAGATCTGAATGGTACTATGGCGGTAAACCTTGAATTGGTGGATCTAATTGTTGCGGTGGCGACATAACCCCAACTGCTAAATCTGATTTGGAAAAGAAGATAATGGGCGATCTTCAGAGAGATGAGGGAACTATGGTCTCAAGGAGTGTCATGTGCTATAGATCGCAATATACATAAGGGTCCAATAGTAGTACTCGGCCCAATCTTTCATGGCACTAAATAAAGAGGATCAACCATACCATTAGACGTACTACCCGACTACCCTATCATACGTGTCAGTAATCTCCCTGAGTGTTGTTCTCGATGTACAGTAGTAGCTGTGCATGGTTCTGTCTAATGCGCTACTACTCAAAGGGGTACCCACAGGGGTTACAAGGGAGTCCAACAAGCGTGACCACCTCTTGTATTTATTATGTCCATGCCTCCCCAAATTCGCAAGTTTATGTGCTTAACGACAGATCCTGTGGTTTAAAGACGCCAAAAAACATCTCTAGCCAAAAAAAAATCTACTAAAAATGGAGACACCACTGGCCCTTGAAAGTTCTCTGATACCATTTGTTATGCTCTTGACCTACGATAAGATGCTAGAATACCAAATATATGAAGAAATACAACCCAGAACACAAAACAAAATGAAAAATAACAGCATGTATTTTATTATTCAAAGATGAAAGCAATGTTCACTTGCCTCTTCGAGGGGGAAACCTCCAATGGAGCATGGCTAGATTACAAAATAAGACAGAACACTCCTCAATGGGGAGTCTTTATCCTTTATGTAGGATTCATACATGCAATACCACAGGTTATTACCATGGTTCTCTTAATACCATCTATCTAATACCATGGCCCGTTTACAACTAACTGTGGTCCCTTTCTTTAAATGTGGGTCAACCACTTACAATTATTAATATGGGCTTTATTAACTCTTTAACTAACTATAACTATGACTCGACCCTATTACATAAATAAGGGGGTTAGGTTTGGACGCTAATAATGGTAGTCTCTCTTAACACTGTATAGTGAAGGAGTTCAAATCATTATGTGTAGCTCATGGGCTAGTTTGACACATTCAGAGTGGCCTAGTGTCAACGTTGGAGTGTTTAGAGGTCATCAAATTTGGTTTGGTGGCGAATTCAATGATGGGTCAACAAAGGAATATAAAACAGTCTCGAAGAAAACTGAAACATACGAGGATAAAGCATCAAGAGACAAATGTTATATATTTTTCAACTAAATTTGGTGAAAAGTTTCAGGTTGATGTGGATCCTGTAACTGATCAAGTCAAGGATCAGAATGCTGATCTAGATGAACACAATGAAGGATTTTGTGAAATAATAAAAAGGTAATGTTTGATCTACCCTCCTTCTCAGGTATAAATTATGAAATTTGTGCAACTGAAATGAAAACAATACTATGGAAGGTAGATTTATTGAATTATGTCGAAGAGGATTTTATTAATTTGAACCATGATATGAGTAGAGATGCATCAAAATTACATCTTATAGAATCTGCACTAGATGAAAACATCTTGTTCACTATACTATATGAATATGGTGAGATTCAAAATGCAAAAGTATTGTGTGACATTTTAGAAATGAAGTACAATTTGAATGAGGTTGAAAATGATGGTTGTGGTTTCAGTCTCATAATTGATTGTGAAACTAAAGATGGAAACATTGAGGATGCAATGATGGATGATGAATGTGTGCCCATAATTGACATTGAAACATGTGATGATGAAGAAACAACCATTGACGTAGGATTTAAATATTTTTATGAATAAAGTCTCTCTAATGCAGAGACGCATGAAGTCAAATTTGATGAGAATTTTGTATCTCATGAAGAGTGGTTCAATCTGATGCATGAAAAGCATCTTATTCATGAGTTGTCTTTTGGTGAGAAGACACGCCTACCTCCATACACAAATCAAATGCAGGACAACATGTTTGCAAAAACAAAATTTATTAAAGAGGTTGAAGATATGAAATAACCATCTATGTTAGTAGAGAAATGTCAAGAAAGGAAGCTATCTTAAAAGAGCAGGATGACAAGAATCAATATGGTTATCTTTATGAATCAAACATTGTTTTTAGGTGTGCATATATTGGTAGCCAGGAAGAAGCAATAAAAATTGAAGAAATTGAAAACATTAAGGGAAAGTATAAGTCCAAAGAACCTGCAGTAATGTTGAATACAAATAATGTTAGCCTGTAATCAAGATCAAGAAAGAGGAGATTAAGAGTTCGAATGTTCCACCTTTGGTCTAGAAAATGTAAAAGAGAGGAGAAGCTCCACCATTATCTTATGGCAAGAAAGGAAAAGATCTGTTATTCATGTTATGCTTTGATACATTTATCCATTAAGAGGGGAACTTCAAATAATGGAGAAATGTATAATTAAATACATTATTCTATTATTAGAGATTTGTTTTGATCTGTATTGATGAGTTATATTGGATCCTATTCTTAAGGAATATGTTCAATTCCTCAACGTATTTCGAATCATATTTATGTACAAATGATTTGGTGAACGTGAGAAGTATCATGTGTAGGCACTCTTTAGGTTGAGCTAGGTTCACATGTGAGTTGCTCATTTCTTCCATATTCTATGTCACTCCTAAATTTTAGTAACTTAATAAAGAATTAAGTAGTTCAACAGTGTTCTACCCATTAGGGCTTGCTTCCAACAAAGAAAGCCATTGAAAAATAATAACACTATGACCATGGAATTGTTAGGAAATTTCTTTCAACTTTAAAATGTGTTTATTGATTTAATGAAATATTAGTATGTAAAGATAAAATATAATAAAATTGAGGTGTGTCATACCATGTATTAATTAAACCATGGTCGAAGATTTCTTGTTCTATTAAGGTAAGATATGAGATCAATTCCTTTCTAGGGGTGTCACAAAGACAACCTAACAAATATGGGAAGAGACAACAAAAGAAATAGATGTAGAGGCAATAGAACCTAAAAATTACAAACACAAATTGAATCCCTAAGAAAAATAAAATAGAATATAGCCATTGACAATAAATACACATACAAACAGCTCACTAAAAATAATGGGGTGTAAGAACACCACAAAATTCTATCATTCTCGAATGATCATGGGTTGGGTTCAAATTATTTTATTCTATGTGCTATAAAGGTGGGAAAGAGTAACTAGTTTCTTTCCCAGGTCACTATCTAGGACCAAGTCTGCTTACATGAATTTGAGAGAGAAAAACAAGATCTATTATTTAAATATTGATATGAAATATCCACAAGTGAATGATTGATGCGAGATTTTTCCTGATCAAATAATCCCTCTATTATTAAGAACCATCACTCACTTTTCACTCCCATCCATATCCTGTGGTAACCCCGACATTGGTGAGGGCTTAGTAAAGTTTGACATCATTTGTGCAGACATCAGCCACATGAACAACATAGTTTCAACACTCACCCTTACGTAGATCATGGAACATGACCCATGTAGAATGTAGTAGATTGGAGAAAGAAACTAGCAATAATCTTGGAGAATGAAAAGTGAAGGTTTAGAGTTTTAACTTGCAACAACATGCAAAGCATGACCACCTATAAAAGGTTGTTGTCCACCGAGCTGTCAATTTCTCCCTAACCACCACGAATAGCAAAAACTTGCTGGAATAAAACATGCAAGTAGGAGTATTATCCATTTTTTGGTGATGGAAATGGATTCAAGACCATAAAATACCCTTGGGGCATTCAAAATATTGAAGTTTGGATATGTAACTGGGATTTCCAAAATTTTCTACCATTTTATCAAAATCATGGTGGAATTTCTATTATTTTATGGGAAAAATGACCCCTCATTAGACTACACATCTAGGGAAGCATAACCACGCCACACAATGAAAAAAAATATGCAAGGAATGACTTCAGACAAAAGCACAAACTTCATTTTAGGCATGCCAGAAAAAATCATGAAACCACTGGTCTCAAGCGGAAATGAACACAACATATGTAGAATTTAATATGGGAGGTTAGTCTTAGTTTCTGAGTGGAGATTGGGTTGGAACTTATCAAAGGAATGAAAGAAAACCATATACTATCAATCTTATTACTCAACCAGTTACACAATGACAATATTTTCTTCTTGAATCAAATCTTTGTTGAGAATACAACGAAGATGATCACATTATCTTGGCTAGGAGCATGGGACTTAAGGCTATTGGTTTCACTTACAGATGAATGGGAGGAGTATATCCTTCAACTGTGCCTTGCTCTAACCTATTTTTCGATAAGGGAGGAATCATTGGTTTGTGATGAATGTCTTAGGGGAGAACAAATATAGGTCAAAGATGTCTACAATTATATGACACAGGGGCAGTGCCAGGGAAATAAATCATTATGGTTCCAAAAGTCTTGGAAATGGAAAATAACACAAAAAAGGTGGTTTGTTTAGTTAGTTATACAAAACAATATTTTGACGTGGGATAATTTGCTTAAAAGACGATTCCATGGACCTAAAATATGTAGTTTATTTTGTCCTTCCCATGAAGATGTTACACACCTCTTCCTTATGTGTCTTTTTTTAGTTTTTGTTTGGTTAGGGGTTCTACAATTACTTAACATAAGAGTTAATTGGGCTAGGTCATCCATTAGGGAATGCTTACAACTATGGTTCAAGGAGGATCAAGTATAGAGGAAATTGTCATTCTATATCCCATGGAGCATATGGAGAACGATAAATGGAAGGATATTTAATGATAAGATGCCTAAGGTGAGGTACACTTGCATGAAGGCGGTGACATATTTCTGGGAGATAGGTCCTCACAAGGAAAAAATTTCTAAACGTTGTTGTCAGATGAAGGATGTTTGAGTAAGATATCTAGTAGGTTTTTTTATGGGGCATCAAATAATAAGGTTTGTGATAGTGGGGTGTTTATAGCATTGAAACTTGGTGAGATATTCGATTTTTGTTGGTATAGTGGGGTGGATTCAAACAATAGATATGAACTATTGGCTCTTTGGGGAGTTTTATTCGTCACCAAATGGCTTGCTATCGATGAGATGGATGTATTTGGTGACTCCAAATTGATCATAGAATGGGTTGATATGATATCAAAATTGGAGTCATCAACACTGACAAATTAGATGCAGAGGATTAGGATGTTGATCAGGAGGTTCAACAAGTTAGCATTCACTAGGTGGATTTTACTAAGTGGCTTTCACTAGGTGGTTATCTGTTATTTTATTGGATTTTGTTATAATTGATAATTATGTTTTAGATTTATTTTTTTAATTATATTGTTTTTTTTTATTTTTATAAGGCTTGGATAAAAAAAATTTATGCAATCACAAATTTTGTTGTTTAAAATTTGTAGAAATAATTTAATGCACCAATCTCTAAACACTAAATTACTAAAAGTGACAATGAACTAATAATTTCACATTATTATCAAATTTAGACAATTTAAGCAAAAAATTCTATCCAAAGACGACAACACAGAATCAATTTTTTATCCCCAATTTCAATTAACAACCATAATTACATCACTAAAATAATATAAATTTTTTAATATATATTGATAAGAACTATTCAAATTTTTTATTATACTATTATATATAAATTATATTTTATAAATAGGCTCTCTATCATATGTATCATGATGTAGTCTTGTACATATCTTATAAGAGAGGAAAAATAAATAAAAATCCTAAAAAGGAATAAGATACCATGGTGTCAATGACTCAATCATTCCATAAAGAGATATAACCTGAAATCTAGTACACATATGTAAATCTACACATTGGAAACACTTATATGGTTAAACCTCAACCGATTGTAATAACTATTTATGTTTTTATTAAGCTTTCTAAAGACAAAATGTGTAATGTTTTTTGAAACGTTCAATATTTCGAGTGGATGATTAATGTAATTTTTTTTTTTTTTAAACGTGTAATGTCTAGATGGGAGAAGTTTCCATTAATGAATGTTTTAAAACCACTTTACATAATTAATTTAAAAAAAAAAAAAAAACTATCATTTTGTATGTTTTATTTGTTTTTTATTATAGATATATTGTATATTCTGAACATGAAACGTTTCAAACATTTTAAGCAATTTATATTAAGAAAACTCAAACAATTATTATTTATATCTCAATACAATAAATTTCTTCCCCAAAAAAAAAAATTAATGTAAAATTTAATAAATATATAATAATCCAAAATCAATTAAAGATATATAAATTTAGACTTTCAAAACATTTACTTCATGTTTAATGAAATTCATATTCTAAAATATATCACACATATGTTAATGTCCAATAAAATTCGTATTCTAAAATCTATTACACATATATAAATCTACATTTCGAAGATACTTGTTGTTATAGTTAGACATCATTCACTTATGATAAAATATCTTTTTGAAAAATTAACGTTTTAAATTTATTTAAAAATTTGTTTATATAATTAACTGTCACAAATACATTATACCATTTAAAAAAAATTAAAAACAAAATACAATAAAAAAAATTAAAAAATATACAATAATTTTTTTTTTTTTTTATAAATATTAATAATTCAATATAATTAAAAATTTTCCAGTTTATATAATAAAGCATAAACATGAACCATACTATAATATTTTGATAAATGATAAAGATACAAATTTATTTTTATTTTTTTACCTTTAGCCTAGTATTCTGAAAAATAAATGCAAGACAAACCTCTCAATAGAAATTATTTACTAATAGGTCGAAGTAGGAGCAGATTTAATCATTCACGGATCTTAGAGAAGAAGAATATTTAATTAATGTAAGATTAAAGGAATTCCAAAAATTTTATAATGGAACAACTTGTTATAATTTTTAGATAATTGGAAATAGATTTTTTTTCAGAAAACAAATTTGAAATTTTATGATTTTAAATACGTTGTATTAGAGAGAATATCATTAGTAAAATTATGGATTGTCAAAACAGAAACCTAAAAAACTGCTAATGATAAGTTAACTATTTTATTTCAATTTATTTTATTATTAATTTTTAAATTTTATTTTTTATTTTTTAAATTTAATGTATTTTTATTTTTAGGTAACTATTTTACATTAATTTTATTTTGGTTATTATTTTTATTTTCTTTTCAATTTTATTTTTATTTTTAGGTAATTTGACCAAATCAAAATATTTAAATTGCATTTCCCCTTCAAGCAAGGATATTATTCTTTTCTTTCAGTACTTATTTTTTGATAGAGTACTTCACCACTACACAAATGACTATCTAAAGTTCAAACACATAGTCGAGCTATAGGCTCTTATATTTTATTGTTTGTTTGACCCATAGGGGATTTGAACTTTGAATCTTATGGTTTACATAGTACTTCATAACAAGGGAATCACAAATTGAGCTTCCCCCATGGGCCAAAGGGCTCTAATTTCATTGGAATTATCCCATTGCATTTTATCCTACGGGATGAATTTGCAAATATTTATACTTAAAATGAACCTATCATAATGCTTTTGTATTTATAAAATTATGGAAAATGAAGATACGACATATGCATATTGTTTTCCATTAAAACTGAGAAACATCAAGGAAGATGCATCAAGTTTTGATTGAATTAATAACACTACAAATAGCCACTTCCCCCTTTTACAAAGCATGTTTCCCAATAGATTCCTCCCTATGGCAGAACTCACATATTGTATCAAATATCTGATGAAAAATTTTCCATCTCATGAATTCATCAAATTGACTAAAATATGTTTGCTCATGTGCGTTAAAAAATGTAATTGGGTTCAATATTCATAATTGTATTTGTACTTGGATCAATGTAAATTTTATGTAAATATCAAAATAAGAATAAGAAATGATGGGAAAGGAAGGAGGAGCATGAGGATGAGGGAGTTCAAAACGCAGAACAGGGGTAGGGTTTGACACACTAGGGTTTACAGAAGCCAACGCGACAGGGTGATAGAGGCGGAGACGAGCAAAAGGACAGCCTTCTACGAGCAGACTCAAGCAACAAAGTCTATAGCGCATGGGAAGGAACAAAGAAAACTAGACCGAGCTGAAGGAAACTATGGATAGCAGGCAAGGGAGGGGAGAGATCCCCTCCTACAAAAATATAGCGACAGGGGAAGCAAGCGGGAGTAGATTACAGAGTAATCCAAGGGGGAGCAGCAAAGAGGAATCAGTACTAGGAAACCAATGGAAAACCAAGACATGGGGCAAATGCTTACCAAGAGCACAGAAAAAACCAAGATATGTGATACCCAATAACAAACTTGAAGACTATAGATGCTATATGAGGGATCATGCTTTGATATGCAAGTTTGTAGGGTTTTGGCCAACAGAGAAGGATCTAGTAAAATGGATACAACAAAGATGGAAGCCAAAAGGGCATATAGATATAAAGCTAGGAGCGAAAGGATTTTTCACAGTAATATTTGCAAATCTGGAGGATAAAGAAAGAGCTTTCGAGGAAGGACCATACTTCATGAATAATGCCGGTCTGTTCATGAGACATTGGGAAGAAAGATATAACCCAGGAAATGAGAAAATGCTAGCAGCACCCATTTGGGTCAGATTATTTGGCTTACCTATGGAATTTTGGGACCCTAATATTCTCGAAGGAATTGGTAATACAATCGGGACCTTTTTCAAAGTAGCTGAGTCGACAAAAAGAGGGAAGTATACATCCTATGCAAGGATATGCGTCTACATGAATATAGCAGAACCGTTGCCAGGACATATAGAGTTAGAGTACCAGGATGAGATATGGCAGCAACCAATGGATTATGAACACATACCTTTCAAGTGTAGAAGGTGTCATGAATACGGGCACCTTTACAAGCAGTGTTCGCTAAATAAAGAAGAGGAAATTAAAAAAAAAAAGAAGAAGAACAAAGGAGGACACAGAGAGCAGAGGCTGGAGAAATGGGTTTCCAAGAGGTTAGCAGAAGGAAAAAATCAGGAAAAGAGGGAACAAAGATACAAGAACAAACAAAACCTATGATAATAGAAATTCATAACAAATTCCAGGCCCTTCAAGAGAACGAAGAAGAGGAAGCAGGAAAAATGATTGAAGAAGACGAGAATGAGAATGAGCCAATGGAAATTAGTAAAGAGACAAAAGATAGTGACACAATACAAATCAGGGAGACTGAAGAAGGGGCAGGGGAAAGCCCAGAGATAATAACAGAGCAAACCCAGATGGAGACAGAGCTACAAAAAGACATTGGGATTGAAGAGGAAAGAATCATGAGGAAACTGCTATAGGAATGGAAAAATCTTGATGAAAGATTTATACCGGAAACTTAGAAACAATTATATAAAGAAACATTCCAAAAGTACAAAGAAAAAAAGGCAGAGCCTTGGAAGATCTAACAGGACAAATAGGGATATATGAAAATAATAACATGGGAATGGATGGTATTGGCAAGGGAGGCAGAAAGAGAGGCAGAAGAACATTGAATGAGACTATACAAGCTGTAGGAGAAATTATGGTCAACTCAGGCAAGGTTATACCTCTATCAGAGGTATTCCAACAACCATCCAAGAAGTTATAAATGATAGTCACAAGTTGGAATATTAGGGGCCTCAACAGCAAAGGAAAGCAGAGGTATTTAAAAGAGAGGTTGAAGAAAGAAAAACCTGGGATCATGATAATCCAAGAGACGAAGATTAGTATGCAACAAATGGAAGGAATAATCAAAAAACTAAAAATACAATATGAAGTAATGGGACAAGATGAAAATGGTACAACAGGGGGCTTAACAATCATGTGGAACCCCGAGGAGATAATATTTGAAAACTGGATAAGCCTCCCTAGAATCCTCACCTGCCTGTGTAGAGTGATAGGATCAGCGGAGAGAATTCTCATTTCAGGAGTCTATGGACTGCACATACTAGGAGAACGGGAAAGGTTTCTTAAGAATGTGCAAGCTGCTAGAAGGATCTATCCCAAAACACCATGGATAGTAGGAGGGGATTTTAATATGATTAGAACCATAGATGAGAAGAAAGGAGGAATAAGGAGACCTTATCAACATATGGATATATTTAATGAGATGATTACAGAACAAAGGTTGGTGGATATACCAACAATTAATGGCATTTATACATGGAATAACCGAAGAGGGGGGAAAAATCAGATAGCTTCTAAACTAGACAGATTCCTTGCATCAAAACCAATCATGAATCGAGATGTTTTTGTAGAAGCAAAAAAAATGCCAACTATTGGGTCAGATCATTGGCCGGTCAGGTTGGAGATAGATATTAACAAAAAATTGGGCAAAAAATCTTTCAGATTTGAGACCTTCTGGCTTAGGAACCCTCGGTTCTTATTAAAAGTAGAAGAATGGTGGACCCAAAGCACAATACAAGGAAAAGGGAAGATGCACACTTTTCAGTTAAAACTAAAAGAATTGAAGGGGAAGATAAAGAAATGGAATAAAGAAGAGTTTGGGAATATAATGGAGGAGAAACAGAAACTAGAAAAAGCAATGGAAGAAATACAACAAAGAATAATTATAGAAGGAAGAAGAGAGGAAAGATGCAAAGAAGAAGGAATTATAATAAGTAAACTGGAAGAAAGGAGGAAACAGGAGGAGATCCTATGGAAACAAAAATCCAGGGTCAACTGCCTTTGAGAAGGGGAAAGAAACACCAAGTTTTTTCACCAAGCTATGATACAACATAGACAGAGAAACATGATCTTATCCATTAAAAATGAAGAAGGGGAAAGGATAATAGAACAAGAAGGAATTGAGAAAGTATTGGTTAAATACCATAAAGAAATTCTGACTGAATCTCAAAATGACCATTCAACAGCTATAGAGAATATATGCAAGGAAATTCCTAAAGTAGTAACAGAAGAACAGAACAAAGCATTGATGAGAGCAGCTACTATTGAGGAATTAGAGGAAATTTTGATGAACATGAATAAAGGCAAAGCACCAGGACTGGACGGTTATACTCTGGAGTTTTATCAAGCAGGATGTCACTTTCTGGGTAAGGAGATCCTGGAGGTAGTAGAAGAATCTCGCATGAAGCAAAAGGTATGGCCAGCTATAAACTCGACCTTCTTTACTATGATCCCTAAGAATGCTAAATTTGAAAATGCTCAGGGATTTCGTCCAATTGCATTATGTAATGTGATATACAAAATAACAGCCACCCTGATAGTGAAAAGATTAAAACCTCTCCTCGCAAGCTTAATCTCCCAAGAGCAAACAGGGTTTGTTGAGGGAAGACAAATTCTTGACGGACTAGTAGTAACTCAAGAAGTCATCCACTCCCTAAAAGAGAAGAAGCATAAAGGAATGATGATAAATCTCGACTTGTCAAAGGCCTATGATCGTTTGAACTGGAATTATCTTAAAAGAGTCCTGGAGACATTCAGTTTCAATAACAGATGGATAGAATGGGTGTACAACATGATATCAACACCGAATTTCTCAATATTAATAAATGGGATACTTACAACAACTTTCAACGCCAAAAGAGGAATAAGGCAAGGGGATCCACTATCTCCTTTCCTATTCATAATGGCAGTTGAGGGGCTAGGAACATACTTTAAAAAGGAGTAGAGGGAAAGAAAAATCAAAGGCTTAAGGTTGTGGGGGAACAATCTACCCATAACTCATGAGCAGTTTGTGGACGACATTATGCTATTTTGTGAAGCAACAATAAAAGAAGTTAGGAATATGAAAAGAATCCTGGACTTGCTTATGGAGGGCTTAGGTATGGAGGTCAATAAGGAGAAATCCTGCACTTTCGTTTTTAACACTTTGGACTCAATAAAAACTCATCTAACCAGGGCACTAGGGTTCGGGCAGGGAGAACTTCCAACAAAGTACCTGGGGAATCAGATAGATATTAATCCCACAAGAATGGTAAATTGGCAGCAGGTTACAGAAAAACTCAAAAACAAAATGGCAAGCTGGTCTTTTAGATCACTGAATATAGCAGGCAGAATAGTCCTCGTGAAATCAGTCCTCCAAGCAATGCCTATTTATCCTTTATCTATTATGGCTGCCCCCAAAGGGGCATGCACAAAAATAAAAGAGATATATGGAAAATTCATTTGGGGTGGTCTAAATCAATAGAGGAAATGGGCATTAGTTTCATGGAAAAATCTAACAAAAAGAAAAGAGGAAGGAGGCCTTGGATTGAGAGACCCAGAGATGCTAAATAAGGTGATGGGAACAAAATTGTGGTGGTGGTGGATGAGAGGAGGAAATGACCTGTGGAAGAAAATATGGACTCATAAGTACAACATGCCAAAAACTACGGATGAAATCCTTAGATTGGAAGAGACTTCGAAAGGTTCTACAATTTGGAACCTGGCAAGCCAGAATGGGAATATAACAAACAGACATTCCTTCTGGGAAATAAGAGGAGGAAGGAATGCTAGATTTTAGGATGAGGGGTGGCAACAGAGAGACAAACTGATTAATATCCAAACACTACAGAATATACAACAAAATGCGCTCAGGGAGGGGAGAAAATATGTAGAGGATTACTGGATAGAAGGAGAAACAGGTGGAATATGGAGAAAATGGAAAAAGCCTGAAGAATGGGATGAAAACATTAATCAAGAATAGAAAAAAATATAGTTAAGATAAGTTGAATCAAGGAAAATAAAAGTCAGAAACGGGGAAGATATTCTCAGGTGGGGAAAATCAACGAAAGGAACCTTCACAGTCAAGGAGGCATATTATCTTATGGGATATCAGGAGAGGGAAGAGGAAAGCACAGAGTGGAAAATCATCTGGGATGGTAAATGGTGGCCGAAGATAGCCTTATTTGCATGGCTTGTTGGAAAAGAAAGAATCTTAACATGGGACAAAATTCAAAATAGAGGCTTCCTTGGGCCATCGAAATGTAGCCTCTGTAATAAATAAAATGAAACTCAGGAAAATATTTTGAATAAATGGTGGTATGTTATGCAAATATGGGAAGAGACTAGAAAGCTATATGGAAAATAAAAAAGAGACCCCAGTGATATAAAAAAAACCATTTTCCAATGGAATAAAGAAAATTTCCATTGCAAATTTGTCAAGAGAGCTTGGAATCTGACAGTGGGTTTCGTGATATGGCTCCTTTGGAAGGAAAGAAACCGAAGGATCTTCCTAGACAAACATACAAAGCCAAAAGAAATATGGAAAAGAGTTCTAAGCTCTATCAGAGAAACGATCCTTGCTGAAGATTGGGATGAGGAAGAATGGAAAGCAAATCAGGAGGAAGGATAAATCCTAATAAAATTAAATATGAATACGATATGCTATACCCCAAGAAATAAAACCGGCAAAATAAACAGGTTCATAGTTCAGAGAAGTTTAGATACCCGAAAGAGAAATTCATCAAGTTGAATTTCGACGGGGCATCCAAAGGGAACCCAGGGAACGCAGGCTTTGGAGGAATCTTTAGAGACAGTGAGGAAAACACCAGATCGGTATATGCAGAGTCGGGAGGAGAAATGAATAACAACAAAGCTGAACTGTGGGCGGTACACCAAGGGTTAAGGATAGTGGTGGGGAACAGCTACAGGAATCTAGAGATACAAGGGGACTCTCAGGTGGTAGTAGAGATGCTAAGAAAACTCAATAATGGGAAAAATTGGGAACAGATCGTGGGAAGCTGGAGAACAGTTGGGATAGTTCAGGATTTGGAATAATTATTAAAGAAGATAGACTATAAAATTATTAATCACGTCAGAAGGAGAGGAAATAAGGCGACGGACTTTCTTGCCAACTGGGGAAGTAATGATCAGGAAAGGAAGATTGACAACAGATGGCCAATAGTAATGAATAACCCGAGATGGGAGGAACTGGCAATCATAATAAAGCAAGACCATGACGAATCCACAAAACAATAAGAATGATTACAAGAGACCCCCGATCGGGGTGATTTTGGTGGTGCACAGAGCAATTAATACAAGGCAGGCGCGAAGGGGGTACAGGACTGAGGAGGGCTAGGTAATAATAAGAAGGGGCAACAGGACAGCCGAGAAGAATCACACCATAAGATGGATCAATGAAGGATTGGTGATGAAGGGAGGAAGAGATGACAGAGCATCAGATAACGTAGGCGAGTATGTAGGTACGAAGGAGGTGTGAAGGGACGTAGACAACGAACGAATTAATAGGTGGCAAGGTGAGCAAGCAGAGACAGCAAGAGGAAACTAGAGGGGACAAAATAATAAAGAAGGAGAGTGGCATGAAGGAAGGCAGAGGCGAAGGGAAGAGCGTGAGAATTGGAAAAGGAGAAGGGTGGTGAGGGAGCGAGCCAGGTGTAAGGGAAGATAGCGAAACCAGGAAATCAAGGAAACTAGAGCAGAGACTAAGGGAAGAATGGCGACCAGAAGGAGAGCGAGGAACGAGGAGACTAAAGCCACCTGGGAATGAAGCAACTGGGGAAAAAAGGGAAAAGGAGTAGCGAGCGAAGAGGTGGCTGAGGAAACAGTACTGGTGCCAGATGATTCGGAGGATGATATGGAGATGTATGACTCGGACGAGGAAAAAGGAGAGAAGGCTCGAGAAAAAAGAGGAAAGAGTGCAGAGCATGAGACAGAGGATAACTAGGAGACCCAGGAGGATGAGGAATGGCAGGGTCGCGAGTGAAGGGGAGTCTGAGACATTGGTAGCGCTTCGGGCACGAGAAATCAAGGAGAGGGAGGAAAATACAGGAGTAGAAGAG
>APFE030459848.1:0-12176 GCA_000404065.3 Pinus taeda | reverse complement strand
CATCCACCTTAAGTTGAAATAAGAAGCCCCTTAAGTTGAAATAAGAAGTCTTCTGCAAATATTACAAAATTATGGTTGAGTAAGGGTATTTGAGGGGGTTGAATCCATTTTTTTATTTAAAAACAATGATTTGAACAATTCAAAATTACAATTTCAACAAAGTTTTAACGATCAAATTTCCAAAATGAAAACAAGAAAATGTCAAATTTATAAAATGTTTAGCCTTTTTCCTAATCTTAAGCATTCTCTATATGTTAACTAAAATACTTTGTTTTCAACCACCTTTTCTAGAATTCAACAAACTAGAAGTATAATATTTTGATCAATACATTGCCTATATTGTGATTTTAACGTTTTTGGTTCATTCAAAGGTCCTAAAAACCCTATACTACATTTTTAAATTAATGAGATTACATTTTGAGGTAGTCAAATTGCAACTACTAGATTTAAGCCATTGTTAATTTATGGCCCATACCATAACCTTCTCACCTTATTAACCACCCTATCACATAATTAAGACAAAAGTTTGGATTATTTCATAGCTAACTTATATTCAAAGATGAATGACTTACTTAACGCAGTTGAATCTCAAAAAATGATATCTAATATAATGTACTACGAAAACCCCTCAATACTTAAATTCAAAAAGAGTGAAGGGAACTCTACTTGAATGGTTCATGAGGCACAATACTTGCTAAGGTTTTGCAAATGGGGTAGCAAGCTAAGTGGGTTTGATTGTGGGGAAAACTCCATAGTTAAGCGCGCTTGAGACAAAGGTGATCTGGGATGGGTGAACTCCCAAGAAGTCCTGGTTACCGGATGCAAGCCCCAAAAGTGATGATTGTCGCTATGTGATTCATTTCACTAGTTTTAATCCCACTTCTTCACCCCTGTGAGCATCACCCAATGCAATGAGTGCTAAGTGGACTATTAAAAAATCATGAGAAATTAGTTAGTTACGACTGCCTCTCATGGAAATGGTCATAGATGAATGACTTACTTAACGCAGTTGAATCCCAAAAAATGATATCTAATATAATACACTGTGAAAACCCCTCAATACTTAAATTCAAGAAGAGTGAAGGGAACTCTACTTGAATGGTTCATGAGGCACAATACTTGCTAAGCTTTTGCAAATGGGGTAGCAAGCTAAGTGGCCTTGATTGTGGGGAAAAATCCATAGTTAAGCGTGCTTGAACTAGAGTCGATCTGGGATGGGTGACCTCTAGGGAAGTCTTGGTTATCGGGTGCAAGCCCTAAAAATGATGATTTATGCTATGTGATTCATTTCACTAGTTTCAATCCCAGATCTTCACCCCTGTGAGCATCACCCGATGCAATGAGTGTTAAGTGGACTATTCAAAAATCATGAGAATTATTCAGTTACGACTCCTCTCATGGAAATGGTCATAGATGAATCACTTAACACAATTGAATCCCAAAAAATGATATCTAATATAATGCATTGCGAAAGCCCCTCAATACTTATATTCAACCTTATTTAATGTATTTACAAGATAGGTATAGGAGTACATAACATAAACATAGGTAAGGAGATACATGATGCTTCATTTTAAATAGCACACATTATGGTGGTCTCTTATTTTGTTATATGAAGAAAAGGTCCTAGTTGAGAATGCATGTTTTTCTACCCTCATTCTTTCAAGTAAAGTTAACAACTAGCCAACTTATACTAAAAGATTTTGGATAAGATCAAGTGTATGATTTCTAAGTCTCTTTAATAAAATGGGTTTGCAAATCTCTAAGCCTCAATGGAGATATTGAAAGTGAAACAAGTCAAGGCCTTTACCAAGTACAAGGAAATTAATTACTACTATTACTTGTGCAAAAACCTTGTCTTGAATGATTCCTAAACCAATTATAATGCTCGAAACTTAAAAGTTCTCCAAAGGGGGGCTATTTCTTAGTTACATACTCACTTGAGAATCCACCAACCCATCCCTGATGAGGATGATCACGGTGAGGAACAGATGGCAACGCCTAGGATAGTGGAGCCAGATGAACCTCCACGTGCCACACGAACAACTTAATGGGCCGTTGGGACCCGGACCCCACTCCATGTGAGTATTACATAATGTAGTGCAAAGGTAGGAGGGTGGCTAGTTGTAAACGTTGGGCAATGAGGAGAGAGTGTTAGGCAAGAAAAAGTTGCGGGTTGTTGGCGTCCTTGCTCAAGTTGTGGGTTGGGGAGATAGTTCAAGGCGAGCTCGTCACATGCGGGTGTGTGAAGAACTGGAACTTGCAGAGAATTTGGCCATGGGATCTGAGGGAGAAATTCCCTAGACGATGTGATAGGTGGTACCATTCTGAGGTTGGAGAATGTGGGTAGGGAGAAAACGTCATGCCATTCTTAGTTTGGATATATCTCTGGTTGGCAGCAGCTCCTCTGGAGAGTTATTGTGGTGGGGAACATGGGTTTTGGTACCTTCACTAGAGTGGCTTGCCCAATTCCGAGAACAAGGACACACCTCCCTACTCCCTACCAGATTATGGTCACAGTGTCGACATTCGCTACTTAGGGATCCCCGACTCAGGAACGGTAAGTGAAGTTTTATTATGTTTAGTTCAAATTCGACTTGTGTGGTGGGCTTCACAGGATAGGCATTATCCTCATCGTGACAATGCAGCCGATGGCGGTCGTGTTGGCTACATGCCTAGACAAAGAGGATGTACTTTAAGGGGGGGCACCAACCATCGTATGGACAAATGTTTGCACCATGGAGAGCCTAGCTCGGAATCAGAGTCGACCAAGAGTTGTCATTCTGATGCAAACATTTCCATGTCCCCAGAACGCTCCGTGGGCCACATCGAGGCTCCGGCCACCCTGGAGTCCATTGTGGCCCAACTGAACGGCAGCTAGGTCAGCATGGAAACTTTGAGGGAGCAGAGGTATGATGACAGGAATCAACTAGTGGCTTATATTAATGACCTCCAACATATGCAGAATGAGATCCTGGACTCCATAGAAGGCCTTCGGCGATAGCTCTGTCACACAAACAACCATCTTCATGTCTTGGAGACTTGGTTGGAACACATAGACTATCATACGCATGAGCAGGTTGCATTCTTTGTTGCTCCTCCCGCATTTCCCCCAACCCCCCTCCTTAATGTGTATTCCAAAGAAATGTTTTTTTGTTCCTTTTGTATCGGCAATAAAAAATGACATGGGTTGCCTTGGCTTCTTTTCAAGCCTCATACTATTCAAAGCAAGGTCTACGCCATATCTTAAGCCTACAACACGGCCTTGTGAGGCAATAGTGATGTATTTTGATGTTTCGATGATGGTGTATTTTGTTGAATTCCATGCTATGATAATATAATGAAGTTTCTTTGACCAACAAAAAAAAGACAATACATCAACCCAAATGTGTCATGCATAGAAGAGTGAAAATTGTAAGCATTTTTTTGGTATATTGTTTTGAAAAAAATTCTCAGAAGAGAGTTTTTACCTTTTGTTGGAAGTGTCTCTTGATTCACATTCCTTGGAAAGCGACCATATTTAGTGATATATTCCCATAGCTTGTTTCATTTTGAGCATAATAGTTGACTAGAATGGAAACTTGAATTAGATTATTAGCTTATTTTTCACCCATGTTAATGCTTTTAGAGTGAAAAAATAGATCCAATGCACAGGAGCATTGTTCCTAGTGGTCCTAGTTTAGAAAATTTTGGGTCAAAAATTGAGGAGCCATTTTGAATCATTCAATGAATACTTTTTATGGTCCAAACTTTATTATGAGTCTAAATTTCAGAATCTATATGTTGATTCTTTTCCAATAGCATGAGAATCACCTCAAACAGAGCTCATACGAGAAAGTTATGCCTCCCGAAAGTTGACCAATTAAAATTCACCACCATAATTCAAGAGGATGTCATGTCAGCCACCATTATTCATGAAAAAGGTGATATCCACATGATCATTATGAAGAAGATTCTAGAAGATTCAGTATTTTGAACTCTAATTAAGAGTTGAAGGAGTCAAACTTAACCACTAGCAGGTTATCAAGTTGTGTTATAATTGGGCTAGTAGGAGCAAAGGGGTTCCAATCTATTCGAGTGCAAGTTTTCCTTAGATGAGAAAAGTAGTTGAGAGTGGATAGAGAGGGAATGAAAATGGAGGGGATTTGTGCAATGTAGCATCCCATAGGCCATAGGTCTCACTTCTTTGTATTTGCATCCATTTCCATTCATAGAAAGAGAGAACAAAACAACCTCATCTTTGAGCTAGGTTTTCTCCTAGAAGGGTTTCCCAGGGTGTATCTTGTGTTCTTATGGTTGTAAGTGATTGTATTTTTGTCATTTTTCTATTTTTGCATTTTATATATTGTATGCATGAAACAATAACTTAATAAATCCATAAGTCGAAAGATAAATTAAACCAAATAGTACAAACTTCATATTTCTATGTATACTTTTATCAAATTTGTTGTGATGAACTGTCCAATGGAATATCCACAATAATTTACAAATCAAATGGAATTGTTCCTTTTCATATTGAAGAAAATAAATGATTATATACTTATAGTTAAGCTCTTAGAAGCTTCACATGCTATGACAACTTGTGAACATTTATACATCCATGTTGTTTTATAGGTGTAAACTATTGAGATGAATGTGAGTCACTTGCACTAGATCCTCAATTTTTGGTGTGTCATACACATGTGCTATGAGAAGGGTGTTGCTTCTTACCTGATTTTACCATTATATCAAATCCAAGTAGTCTTAGTGTCGTAATTGTAGTGATTTTCTTCAGTTGATTATGTTGTTAGGGAAGGTCAAGCGTGATGACATAGTTGGCACCCACCACATATGTAGTAGAATTACAAGTTCTCTACATTAGTTCACCATATAAGATATTGAAAATCCTTTAGATCCCAGCCTTGGTAATGGTGGGTAGGAATTTTTTATATATGATCTTGACCCTATTTTTGATAGATAGGTTTTAAACTCTAAGGATCATGCTAACCCTTGATGTGAGATTTGAATTGTGTCAATTGTTTGAAAATCAAGGTATTTGAATATTAGAGTTGACTTTCCTTACTGATAATCACTTGTGATATTATTTGGCCTTTTATTACTTTTATTTATTCTTCATCAAGTAATTACCAAAACAATGAAGATCACAAAGATACAAAGTACACAAGATATAGGCTTCAAACTAGGGGAAAAACCCTCTAAGGGGAAAACCCAGAAATAATACTTCTCTTCTTATAGAATCAAATCAAAATGAGGCTTCCAAGACCCAAAGACCAAAGTCAAGATTCCTCCCAAGCACCAAGTCATCCCTCCAACAAGATCTCTTCCAAACAATTCAAAGTCTACCAGAGTCAATGAAGATCAAACTCTTCACAAGCTGCTCCAGTCAAAGACTCGACCTTGCAACTTTAGGATGAAATTCGGCTTGCAACTTTCAGCCCTGCAACTTGCATATAAATCCTATTCTACTCACATGTGTGGACCAAAAAAGTTTGATTTTTAGGTTTTCTTCCTTCTCTCTAGAATTCTCCTTCTTTCCTTGACTCTCGCTCTTGAAATGCCTTCTTATCTTATTGTAGATTAAACTTGTGTGTGGTCTCCAAAATGAGCCAAAGTTCCTTCTATTTTTACACATCTCAAGATGTCAAATAAGCCTCTTCTAGGTCGACTTCTCCATGGCAGGGCCAACTTAGTCTTGGAGGACAAATTGGCTTTCTAGACTCAAAAATAATGATTTTCTTTTGTCACAACAACTCCAAATAGGACTATAATACATGAAAAAAAATTATTCTTTGAATCAACAAGTCCTAGAAGCATGAAGAACATGCTTTGACCTAAACTTTGAGCATGAAACCCATGCTTGAATAAATACAAATCACTTTTCTCTTTTTATATAAAATATAGAATGTCATGATTACAAAAGTCATTATGAAGATCTAATCTAGTCACATTCTCCAACACTCCCTCTTAACTAGGGAGGTATTTGTAATCCCATCATGTGGTAGATGGATTTTTAAATTGAATTATTTTCATAAGAAGAGTTATATTGATAAGCTACCTTTCAAGCATCAATATCACAACCAACATTTTCGTAGTAAGGCCTTAATTAACAAGCTCTTCTTATATTGGAGCATAATATTGGGAGGCTTTACATGAAACACCACACTACCTCTTAAGGCACATACCCCATCTGAATTTTCACTAGGTATGTCCTTTTAGGACTATTCTTGTCTTGGATTACCCATCCTCAAAGAATATCAATCCTCTTCGACTACTCTTGTCTTTGATGCCCTACCTCATCCTTAAAGAGTGTCAGTTTCTGAGACTACTTCTATCTTGGATTTCCCAATCCTCAAGAATTATTAATCTCATATGCTTATCCAATCCTTCGGACCCCATTTTCCCATCATGGCCTTCACTTAGACGTAAAATTGTTAGTCTTGGCCTAGTGCATGAAACATGAATAAGAGAATATAATGTCCAACATCACTCCCTCTTAATCAGGGAAGAGATATCCCCCAAACCAAGCTTGCTTCTTAAGTACTTAAGTTTCTTGTTTGGAAATTCCTTTGTCAAATATCAACTACCTATTCATCTATAGGAATGTAGCTTCACAACCCCATCTCGTACCAAGCTTCTGATAAAGTGGTACTTATCATTAATATGCTTTGTCCTAGCATGAAACACTAGGTCCTCAGTCAACTTTATACAACTTTGGTTGTCACAATGTAAATTGTAGGGCTCAATGGTCTTTCAAATAAACCTAATAGCAACTTTCTATGTCAAACAAACTCTTTGGAAACTTCATTTGTAGCAATGTAATCATCTTTAGCACTACTCAAAGAAATAATATCTTGCTTCTTTCACATCCATGAGATCATGGAGGATCCCAAACTGAAGCATCCATTAATAGTGCTTCTACCATCTATCTCACTACCACCCCAATTAGAATCTATATATCCTAATAGTTGAATCTCATTACCAACATATCTAAGGAAACGATGCATTATCCCACAAAGATATCTTAGGATGTATTTTACTGTTATCCAATGGTCATGCTTTGGCTCCATCTCAAATTGACTGAGGACATTTACTGCAAAACAAATGTCAGATCTAGTATTCACAAGATACATTAAGGATCCAATCAACTTCCTATTGCATATAGTATCCACCAAACTAGATTTTGAACTCCTCAACTCCTTTAGATTAGTAATAATAGGAGATATCATTGACTTACTATCCATCACGCCAAATTTCTGTAATATCTTGCACATATTTTTCTTGACCAAGGTATATGTCACCAAGTTCTTGCCAAACCTCTAATCCTAAATAATAGTTCATAAACCTAAGGTCTTTCATATCAAATTTGGTTTCCAAGTGCCTCTTGCATTCTTGTATCTAATTCTCCACACCTGTGGCAACTAACTCATCCACATATAGAAATATGATCATAAGTTCATCCTTGACCACTTTAATGTAGAGGTTAGGATCTTTAGAACTATTGAAAGATCCAAGTATCAATGGGTATGCATCCATCCTGGCATACCATGCTCTAGGTACTTGTTTCAAGCCATGTAGAGCCTTCTTCAATCTACAAAAATGTGTGTCTCCTTCTTATGGATTTCAAATCCATGAAGTTGCTTAATATAAACCTCTTCATGAATGGTGCCATTCAGAAAATTTGTTTTAACATCCATTTGATAAATATTCCATCCCATAGTGGCATCCGAATGGACAAGTGATATAATAGTTGTACATATTGATGTAGGAGCAAAGGTTTATTCATAATCGATATCTTCCTTTCGTGAAAAGTCTCTTGCCACAAATCTAGCTTTATACTTATCAATGCTCCCATCCACTGCATTTTTTATTGTGTATATCCATTTGGATGTGACAAAAAATTTGTCACTTGGTCTAGGAATAGTTTCCTAGACACCATTATTCATCATCGATTGGTATTCTTCTTGCATTGGATTCCTCCATTCTTGATGTTCAACTTCATCTTCATAGGAGGGTTTAGCCTCAAAAAGCTTAGTCGTATAAGTTGCATAACCAAAATATCCTTTAGGTCTCTTAATTTCTCTAAAAGTTTCCTTGGTTGTTGCATGTCCCTCTGCCTCTTGTAGAGTTGTCTTCAACCAAGCCGATCTCTTACAAGTTTATGGAATAACAACATGTTGCACAGGTTCAATAGGTACCTCAATATCTTCATGAATAAATGTAGGATCTTGAACATTACCATGCCTTGAGAAGTCCTAAAAAATGGGTACCTCTTCATCATCAGAATCAACCAGGATATCTTTGGATCTCTTGTAAGCCACATTTTCATCAATGATGACATGTCTACTTACTTAAATATGATGAACCTCTTTAATGTAGATTCTGTATGATTTTGATGAAGCGCTATAACCAACAAAGATGCCTTTTTTACTTGTCCTTTGGAATGTTGATATAAATTGCATCCAAAGATTCGAAGATGATTCACACTTGGAATATTTCCTGTAAATGCTTCTTCTAGAGTCATATTATTGAGAATAAAATGAGGGATTTGATTTTGCAAGTAGAAAGTTGTTAAAGATGCTTCTCCCCATAAGAACTTATACAAATATTGGTCATGAAGCATGGCTCTAACACATTGTTCAATTGATATGTTCTTCCTTTCACCCACACCATTTTGTTCAAGGTTGTAAGGAATAATTAGCTCCCTCTTTATTCTTGCTTCTTTGCAAAATGCTATAAGATCTTTGGAGGTATACTCTCCACCATTATCATACCTTAGGGTATTTATCTCCCTTTATGTCATATTTTATACTTCATTCTTGAATTCTTGAAATTTCTGAAATACCTCGTCTTTATTCTTGAGGAGATATATCCATGTTTTCCTAGAGTAATCATCCATGAATGTTACATAATATTGATGAACTCTAGGATATTTTACTGTCATTGGTCCCCACACACTAGAGTGTATGAGATCTAAGATGTCCTTGGATCTTGTATCACTTCTTGCAAATGGTTTCTTCACATTCTTTCCTAGAGCACATCCTTTACAATTCCTTTATGTTCTTCCTTCAATTTAGGTATGTTAGTGACAATTTGATTCAAAGATGGAAATATCTTATAGTGAAGGTGTCCATACCTTCTATGCCAGAATTCAGAAGGGCTAACATCTAATTGTACTAGAGCTTTAGGAAGAGGTGTAAGAAGTCTATACATCATCCCCTCATGCATCCCAATTATGTTAGCATTTTCAATACTAGAGCCCTTTCCCCAAACCAAAACTTTTCCATCAACAAGAGAAATCCTATCACCTTTATCTTCTAGGCAAGAAATAGAAAGAAATTTTTTCTTCAAACTTGGAACACAAAGTATATTATTGAGATGAATGCCTCCATCAGTCTCTAGCTCCAGTGAAGTATATCCAATCCCTTTCACTGGGTAGCTCTTCTTCTCTCCAAGTTCATCTGAATGAGAAGAGGTCCCTTTTGATAAAGTCTGGAGTTGATTACATTCACCTACCATGTGACTAGAAGCTCCACTGTTAATAATCCATATATTATCATCCTTAAAAGTGCCTGTGAGAGTGGAGAATAAAATTCCATCAATCACTTCTTTTGCTAGATTAGAGATGCAATTTAAGATGTATCCTTTGATAGTTACAATAAGACTCCCAAGAGTCTTGAGACCTTTCTTCATAAAGCTTGTGATTGAGAAGAAAAAGTAGATAACTAATTCTAGATTGCTTTTCAACAAAGGTGACAACAAAAATGTGATTTTCTAACTTCCTTCCTTCACCTTAGCTCCAATACCGTGTTGGAAAAGAAAATTATTTGAAGATTAGAGTTGACTTCCCTTACTTGATAATTACTTGTGATATTAGTTGGCCTTTTATTACTTTTATTTCTTCTTCATCAAGCAATTACCAAAACAATGAAGATCACAAAGATACAAAGTACACAAGATATAAGCTCCAAGCTAGGGAAAAACCCCTTCAAGGGGAAAACTCAGAAAAAAAAAAAGTACTTCTCTTATTATAGAATAAAACCAAAATGAGACTTCCAATACCCAAAGACAAAATTCAAAATTCTTTCTAAGCACCAAGTTAGGTCTCCAACAAGATCTCGTCCAAACAAGTCAAAGTCTACCAATGTCAAAGAAGGTCAAACTCTTCATAAGTTGCTCTAGTCAAAGTATCGGCCATGCAACTTTAGGTCTGCAATCTAGCCTACTAATTGCATAGAAACCTTAGTTTTCTTGCATGTGTGGAAAAAAAGGTTCGATTTTTAGGTTTTCTTCTAGACTTCTCCTTGTTTCCTTGACTCTCACTCTTGAAATGCCTTCTTATCTTATTGCAGATCAAACTTGTGTGTGGTCTCCCAAATAAGCCAAAATTTCTTCTATTTATACACTTGTCAAGAGGTCGAATAGGCCTCTTCTAGATTGACTTCTCCATGGCAGGGTCGAATTGGTCTTGGAGGATAAATTTACTATCTAGACTAAAAAATAATGGTTTTATTTTGTTACAAGTCCAAATAGCGATATAATACATGACAAAAATTATTTTTGACTCAACAAGCCCTAGAAGCATGAAGAACATGCTTTGACATAGAATTTGAGCATGAAACTCATGCTTGGATAAATAAACATTCCTTTTCTCTTTTTATATAAAATGTACAATGTTATGATTACAAAAGTCATTGTGACAACCAAATCTAGTTACATTCTCCAACATCAACTTCAACATGATTATTTAGACTAAGGGATTTCTCATTGAGACTCATTTTTTTACATGCTTTCATGGACATTTATATGGTTTTTTATGTGTTCAAGTGACTAAAATTTGTGCATGGGAATTTTTTTTATTAAATCACCCAATTTTGGTTAAGTTAATTGGGTTGCTTTGTTTTTACAATGTTATGAAACCAGCTCACAAAAGATAGAAAAGATAGATCAACGCCTTAGAAATCATCCTCTTCAAGGGGAAACCTCCTTTAAATTACACAAATGAACAATTCTTCAATGACACAAATGACAAAACCTCCTTTCTATATATAGGAGTCTAAGGGGTCACAATATAATCAAAGCCGACATAACAATAATAATATAAGGGCGCAACAATAACAATAGTGGGCTTCTATGGGGCACAATGGGGATAATAGGGGCACAACAATAACAATAAGCGCTACAATGATAATAGTAATGGGGGAATCACTAGTATTATAGGGACCGAACATGCCCCTCTCCTTCAAAAAAGTGTTTTCCTCAATGCTTGAATAGTTCTGGATGCTTCTGTATAAAATTCTCATCCTCCCATGTGGAATCTTCAGTGGATAAGTTCTTCCACTTGATAAGATACTCCGAAATTGATCGATTTCATACCTGTCGAGTTCTTGTTTCTGTGACTGCTTCCGGTTCCAATATAATTTTTCCTTCCTCGTCAAGTTCTGGCAATATTGTTTGAACTGGGAGCTTGTGACCTATAAGCTTCTTTAAACATGAAACATGGAAAACTAGGTGCAATCGAGAAGCTGCAGGAAGCTCCAATTTGTATGCCATAGTACCAATTTTGCAACACCTTATACGAACCATAATACTTTGGTGATAATTTATTATCCTTCTTAGCTTGCTTGAGGGACATTTTCTTATATGGTTGCAGCCGTAGGAATACCCAATCACCTACATCAAAACTTCTTTCGCTGCGATGTTGATCTGCTTGTTGTTTCATTCTATTCTGTGCCAACACGAGGTTATCCATTAAGAGTTGGAGGACTTGTTTTTTATGTTCGATGTGATGTTCCACTGCTTGAAACTTAGAATTTTCTCTTAAATATGATGTGATGGATGGTGGCTGATATCCATATAGTGCCATAAATGGGGTCATTTTTGTTGCTGTATGGAAGGAAGTGTTATACCACCATTCAGCCAAAGGCAACCATTTGACACCATTGTGTCTGTTTATCAGATTCAAAGCAACGAAGATATCCTTCCAAACATTTGTTTACTATCTCAGTTTACCCATCAGATTGAGGATGATAAGAGGAGCTATGAGCTAACTGAGTACCAAGACAAGAAAATAATTCTGTCCAAAAATTTCCAATGAAAATGGGATCTCTGTCACTTATAATAATCTTTGGGTTTCCATGTAGCTTTTGAATTGTTTCCATAAATGCAGTAGAAACTGT